>SKCR01026832.1:0-131787 GCA_019454045.1 Zanthoxylum bungeanum | reverse complement strand
TAACTGTCCAACAGTTTTATACTCTTTCTCATTCCTGTAATGACGCATAGTGCTGTCTGTCAAGGTTTGGATAAGCTAAGGCTTTTAATTATCACAGTATTAGGAGAAGAGTCCTAATGAGGGTTAAGACAGATTACTTCTTTATAGTAGATCACATATTTCAAGTAAGAAGTGAGGCTGCCTCCATGTGAGTTTTTAAAGGCTGAATTCCCTAAAGTACTTGATGAATCCTGGACCAATGTTCATGGCCTAAATGAACACAACCGTAGAACAGGAAATGTCGAAGTAAAGTTTAAAAGTTGTGTGCTGGCAATTGTCTTGGTTTACACCAACGGCAGAACAGTTCAAGACTATGGGTCACTGGTTTGTCAAGTAAATCTGATTGTCATTCACTAGGAAATGTTCAAGGCGAAAGTTACATATTTCGATATAGTTTTATTTCACGGAAATCTCTTAAGTGTCTGCATTAATATTTAGAGAATTGTGAGAGATTGTTGTAAATTCTCTAAATATATAGTATGAGTATAGGAGGGTCATGTCCTTTGAGTTGTGTCTTATGGCAAATGAACAAACATGTAGGGACATATCCTCTAAATTGAAAGGATGAGACTCTAGGCCTCAAATGGCATAAGGAAAGTGGTATAACCCTTATAAGGGTTACACTCCAAACCAAATGGTGCCCTCAAAGACACCCTTTCATGTCTATAAATTAAGAGGCCTTCAGATCATTTGGAGATCCAGAAAATCATAAGTTTCATCCATTGTCTTAGAGAGTCATTTAAGGAAAAGAGAGTTTCCACCATTTGCCATTGTTCAAGATCTTGTGAAAGGAGTGCCCCTTCTACAAGAAGTGTCCAAGTAATCATGGGAGAACGTTAGCCACAAAATCATTCGTAGAGCACCGATGCGGGACTAATAAGTTCTTAAGGACAAAAGCAACTCGACTTGGATCTCAGTTTCGTCATCATCTTCTACATTTTCCAGGTTTTTCTATATTTATGGTTTATGTTCAATTTTGATATGCAAGTATACAATTGATTGATCGTTGCATGTTAATTTCGCTTGATAGCATATTTTAGATAACAGGTCTCTCTGAGTTCGAATTATTCAGCTTTCTTCAGAATGTGTTTAATAAGTTGCGGACAGAGACACGAGCTCAAGGAATGTTGAGCTTCAAAAGTCAAGCAACTCTAAAATCACCAAGTTTTGTACTCTTTTAATTGTTTAGACACCTAGTGGCAATCAAAATGCTTTGTTTTGAGTTATTTGATTGGCTTTTGTGTCATATTCTCACTGTTGGCAGCCACGTCACTTTCAATTTTTAACTTATTGAATGGAAATCGTTTAGTTTTGGTTCGTTTCCATTTTCTAGTAATTTTAGTCTACAAGCGGCAGAGTTTGGCAAACAAGTTGCCGCCGGTGGGTAAACAACATCCACATTTCTTTTTTTTCTTTTTTTTTTTTAAAATCAAGTACTGGTAGGCGTATAAAGTTAACAATGCTTATCTATCCAACTTTATATCACATTCATTGCTCCAATTAGTCCATTAATACGGTAGCTGGCTATAATGATAATACAGGGTATAAAGCCATGTGATATATATGATCTTTTGATGGATCATTTCAAATTGGGAATGGCTTAAATTGGTTGCTTCAAGAAGGGGGGAAAAAGAGGAAGGTACAAAAGATACAATAAAAATGTAAGTTTAAAAGAAAATAACCTCATCTGAAGGACAACTGAATTTCTTCCAGAGTTTTTCCTTTGGTCTCAGGGACCCAAATGATCACAAATGCCACAGTGAAAGCAGTTGCGAGCATGTATAATGTAAAAGTTCCTGTTAAAGATAAAGTAGCCTAATTAGTAAAAGAATCCCACAACAATAACATAACAGCTAGTCCGGTGACAACAGTACAAGTGCTTCCTCTAGCAGCCAAAAACTGTTATTTTGTCAATGCCGTTTTTTCGGTTGCTACAAATTTCGTGTTTGTGTTCTTGCATTATGCTGTGTTCAGCCTATTTTCTGTGGTACAAGTGAGATCAAGAGAAAAACAAACCTCCGCTGCTCCAATTCAAGAGTAAGTTTATTGTCATTGTAATTAACCAGGCAGTAAACCAGTTGGCAAGTGTAGCCACACTTCCACCAAGGCCCTTTATATTGATTGGAAGAATCTGCATTGAGACAACATGAGAATTTGAGTAGTATCGCAAGCAGAAATAATATTTACAATATGTAATATAATATGGTGATAGATGTTGGTACCTCGGACATTATAAGCCAAGGAATGGGCCCCATTCCCAGAGAGAAGGCAACTGCCATGGCCTGGAAGAAAAAGCAGGTCAGGAAGATGGTAAAAGTTGTAGTAAATGTTCAAATGGAATCACAATATCATAACGTGCAAAAACAGACATACCACAACTCCAATAACTGAAAATATGCCCAATATGCTATAAAGACTAGTATCGTCTGATACAAAACCCTGAAAACCAGGGAAAAAAATTAAATCCGACCATATTACAATGAGATGGAGAATTTAGAAAAATACTTCCCCAGAACGTAGGATTTTTTATTTTTTTATTCCGAGATCATGAATTAATTCTTAAGCCAGAAAATGCACATAACTTTTCACGTACTAGTCAAGATTTCATTGTTAACAAGATCCAATCATATACCTTCGCGAAGAATGATACAGCCACAATTAGGAGGCTCAGAGTCATTCCAGCAGAGGAAATCTGCATTAAATGGAGAATATTGGCCATCTCACCTCCAAGCAGATATGTAGAGACCAATGAAAAGAATATTGCTTAAACTCACAATAAGAAGAATTCGGCGACCCACTTTGTCTGCCAACCACGTACACACTCCAGTGGCAATGACCTATATAGTGTATATATTCCAATTGTTTTGCAAGCTTGAGAAGTCTGATGGATTCAGATTGTTTAAGAAAACAACAATTTTTTTTTCAAGTTTTCATCAGGCTATACCTGAACAGCACCAAGCCCTAATGTAGCCATATCAGTTGACGTAATCCCTGTTAAAGATTAAGGAAACTATTAGAGCTATTTTAATTTTATATTAACTGATATTATTTATATATATGGTGTTACACTATGCATACAAAAAATAACATTGACACCATTAAATCCAACATACATAGCCAAGATGGAGATATTAAACAGAATATCTAAAATATTATGGGCTAATCAGGGATAGCAAGCAAATTTGTTAGACCAAAGTCCTTGGAAACACTTTTTTTGGAAACGTTAGAAACCCCGCTACCAAACTACCCGACCCGGGCTTAAGCGGAGCAAGTAAAGTATATCCTGGAAAACAGTATGCTTCATGCAACTAGTAATTCCTCGAGGTTCTAAAATAACTTCAAGCACATGGTTGAATTCCTTAGTGATCTGACTCTTTATTTTAGTGGAGAAATGGGAAAACACTAGAGATTTACACAATTTCTTTTAGTACAAACAACAATGATATTTTTTTTTTTTCCAAAAGCTATTGTGTAACACCTTCACAAAAGACTAACACCAGATAGGGAGATAGTTTCTGTTTACCAGCAGATTTAAAAATACTACTCGAATAGAATACAACACCATTTGTTCCACTAAGCTGCTGCAAGCTCAGTAGACCAATTCCAATCTGCAGGACATCAGTTAGTCGCAAAAAATTAGGTTTGATTGATTTAAAGCACTTTGAAAGCGAGGCCAAAATGGGGGAAAATGAAAATTAAAGTTTCTAGCAATAATTACAACCGTTAAAGGAAAATAAAGTCTCTTGTGTTTGAGCTCTGCAAATCGGATTGTTCTTCTGCTAGTTGATGCTACATATCTCTGCATGATGTGAGATAAAATTCTCTGAACTACTATTTTGTAGAAATGAAAAGATTTGCCCAGGGACTTTCAAAAAGAGATTGCATATCTTTGCAATGTGCAATTCAGAAAAAGATGTTGAACTTAGTTATTATTACCTTAATTTCATTCACTTCAACAGAAATATCAGTACCAAACCCCCGCAAAACTTGCAAAGATGCTTCAAAATCTTCTAACATGCCCATTTTTGCCTAAATTAAGGTGGGAAAATAAAATTTTGTTTTCAAGAAATTACAACAATATTTTCATTTATAATCAATACAACAACCTCCTTTGCAAACCTTACCAGCCACCGTGGAGATTCTGGTATGAAAAATAGGCCAGGTATCAATATTGTACATGGCAATATTCCTGCAACAAAATGACAGAATTCCATCATTCAGAATCGAATTCAGCTTGTGATAACAGTTGTTTCTAACAATAAACCATGCAAGTTGACAATGCTACAATAAAATATGGGACTTGGGATATGAAGAATATTGTTGAACACCCACAGTGAATTCCAGTAATCTTGTTGACAATTGTCTTTACTAACTAGTCACCACCAGTTAACTCTTGCTCATGCAAGAGAAAATGATAATGATGTGAAACTTGAGGATTTCACTGACTTAATCCAATTTGAAAATGTAGATTTCAATAGCTTAAATCAATTTGAAAATATAAGGTGCTTTCTGATACAATTTAGAAAAACAATGCTTCATCTAACAGATGAAGGAATTGAAAAAGAATATAAATATTGCATGGGAGTTGACAAACTCGTAAATTACCTAGACCTGCGAGTATTCTCCAGGGAACAAAAAGTCCTAGCAAATACGCCAGAAATATTCCAATTGTGACTGAGAGCTACACAACATGTATACAAATATATACTGATTCATTATAGATTTGAGTTTGTCTTTTGAAATAATTGATAGAATAATACCAAATCATGTTTCTATAGCCACCGATAAACAACCTACCTGATGCACTGAACCCAAGGCCCCTCTCAAGTCTTGAGGTGCTATTTCAGCAATATACACAGGCACCTACAGAAGATGAAGAAGCCTGATATTCTTAAATTGCTTTTGTGCACAGATTTAAAAGTCAAAGCTCAAGATTACCGTATACGAGATAATTCCTACACCAAAACCTTCTAACAATCTCCCCATGTAAAGAAAAGATGAATCCTTCATCAAGCAGTGAACACCAACATTAGTTTACACACTCATCCTAAAACACTAGCTCTTATTAATAACACCAAGAATGTTAAGTTGTGCTGAAAACTCACTCTGGCAAAAGATATTACAAGCCATCCAATGATATTCGGAATAGCGGCAATCATTAAAGACTAGAAATAACACAAAGCATCAAAACTCAGCTATCACCAAGTTAAAAGAAGCAATTGACTGAAAATAAAATGCAAATAAGTTTAATTTAAGCAATTATTTCCTACCCCTTTTCGCCCAATATACTCAGAAATCTGACCACTAGATATTGCTCCAACCATAGCTCCCACATTAGATAAAGAACCGAAAAAGGAAAACTGTCCCAAGATACCATGTTAGAAACCAAATGAAAGCAAATTCAATTGAAATGTAAATCCAAAACTAAAATTCCCACCTCTGAAACTGTCAGTGCAAGATCCTTAGAGATTGCAGATTGCGTTGGCGATGAATAACCAGACTGAAATGAAAACCAAAACAAATACAAATCAATTAGAAAAGTTCATTTCTAGTTCAATTAGTTCAAAGGAAAAAAAAAAAACAATTCTTTTAGCTATTGACAGAGAAAGTTGCTTACAGTGAAACCGAATTGGATAGGACCCAAAGCAACAATGAGAACACAAGCTACAACAGAGATGGAGCTATCACGAATGACCTGAGAGCCCACTATACTAGATTGTCTAGAAACCATACGGTACCAGCTTCCCGTATGCAAAAATGGTTTACGTAGATTCTGATCATCACTTTCGTCTCTCAAACTCATTTTCAGCTAAATCTCAGTGAATTCAAGATTTTGAATTGCGTTCGACGAAATGCCTCAGGAGAAAAAATTAAATGCTACTGAAAGATTTATAAAAATTGAATTTGTCTTGGCCAGGAAAGGATCGTGAGAAACATGGGCGAACAGAGCCAGTAACGAGACAAAGCTTATGACAATAATTAGGAAGATATTTCTTTTGCCTTGATGAACCCAAACAAAAATAATGTCAAAATATTGATAAAATTAATAGATTTCTTTATTATTTTTTTCGAATTTTTTTTTTTATAATCGGTATGTTCGAGCTAGTTTATGCGCATCTCGATTAATCATCGGGATATATATTCCGTGCCATCAAAAATTTATTAATACATATCAGGTAAGTTATTGACTTTTTACATCAGGGGACATGACCCAAAAAATTTTATTTTTTATTTTAACTTAGAAACAAGGAAAATCTCTTGATCTCCTCATAATTTTTTTTAATTATTAATATTAAATAAATAATAAAAATATATCTAAATTTAAAAATTAAACTTTTAAAAATTATAAAATCTTTCATAAGAGAATCTCTGATTTGCCCTTGTTTAAAGAAGAGTTAGAACTATTATAAAAATAGAAGGCAAATAAGTAAGAAATATAATAAATATTAACGGAGAAAGTGACATTCTCCGATAATAATAATAATATTATAAGGATTATCAATTTTGTTTGCAAAGAATTGCGTAATTAATGCATAAAAATATCTAAGCACGCGGCTGAAAAATCGTAATCAGAAGAAAGAGAGATATTTTGATGGGTTATGTCTCTGTCATGCACTTTTGTATTTATTTCTGTGCTCTGTTAGCAATCCACAACAGTTAATAGCCTGTTAATTCTCTACTAGCATAACTCAGCTCTTGATCATTGGCTTCTCGAATTATTAATCATCGTACAATAAGCCCAACTCCGTTGAGATTTCAATTCCGCAAGTGATTTTGTTGGAATATTTTTTCTATGAGCGATCTTAATTAGGCTAAAAGAGTAGTGTTAAAGTTAAGTCTCCACAATTAACATAAAATTTATCAAATATTTATACCATAGATCCTAAATATTTTTGTTTAATGGTGCACGAAAATTACTACTTCCACCCCTTCTTGTCCCCTTCTGAAATTTCATAAATAGCCCTCTATCCTCACAAATTTCCTCAACTATCAACCCTCCCAATATATGTATATTTGAATATGCGTGCGTGTACACACACAAATAAATAATATATATATATATATATATATATATATATATATTAATTTAAAAATAATATATATTTATTTCATTTTATTAATTAAATTTTTTTATTTTATAATTTTTTTCATTTTTGTTAAATTTATTTTTTTGCTCTTTATATATATATATATATATTATATATATATATATATATATATATAATATTTTTTATTTGTTTAATTAATATTACAAAATTCGTATTTACTCATTTAATTTTTTGATTATTTTTTAATTTAATTAACAATATTTATGTATAAAAAATATAATTTTTGAAAGTCTATTTGATTATGATTATGATCTTATTTTTACTTTATTAAAAATTATTTTGTCTTATTTATTTTATTGAATCAGTATCCATATCTACTTTTACTTTACTAAAAAAATTATTTTATTAAAAATATTATAGATTCTGATTCTGATTTTATATTTTCTTTATTTAAAGTTATTTGTCTTATTTAATTTCGTAAATTTATTTTATTAAAAATAGTATATAATGGACCACTCGTTATAGGATTCGTAATCAATTATGGTACGAAGTATTGGGTATATCACTAAGTGCATCAGGAGGAGATTTTGGAGGCAACATATATTAGAATTTGTGTTTTTATATTCTTAAGTGTAACTTTTTATGTTGTTATTTGTACTATTTTTTAAATATATATTTTTTCTAATATGCATGAGCACATTTTTATAATACAAAAGTAGTGTTAAAGAAATTAAAAAAAGAATCACAAAAATTAAATAAATAAATGAACATAAAATAAATAAAAATAAATATGAAATTTATAATATTTATTAAACAAATAAAAAAAGAATAGATATATAAAGAATAAAAAAATATAAATTTTAAAAAATAAAAAGTTATAAAATAAAAAAATTAATTAATTAAGTAAAATAATTATATATGTTATTTTTAAATTAAATAATACAACTTGTGGGGATATATTGGGGTAGTGAATTTTTATTAAATGAATGAGTATTTTGGGAATTATGTAAAAAGGAGAGAGGGTGGGGCTGAAAATGGGGGGTGGGAGTAGTAGCCCTCATGGTGCACATATCGTATAAGTAATAAAATATAAGATTGTTTCTATATAGAATTATTATTTCTATCAAGTATTAAAATTGTTGGTATAATTGGTGTCATTAAACGAAATTAAACATTCATCAACCACTTAATCATTCACTATCATGCCAATATTAAACATAAATCATAAAACTTAGAAAAACCTGAAAACTTGAAGATAATGATGAAACAGAATCCAAGTCTAGTTGTCTATGTCCTTAAGAACTTATTAGCCCCGCCTCGATACTTTACGGATGGTTTTGTGGCTAACGTTCTCCCAGGATCACTCAGATGCTTCTTGTTGAAGGGGCACTCCTTACACAAGAATTCGAACAAGGACAAATGATGGAAACTCTCTTGACTTTAAATGATTTTCCTGGAAAATCATGACTTGTATGTTTTTCTATATCCTAAGAATGAACCCAAAGACTCTTTAAATAGGCATGGGAGAGTGCCTTTGAGGGTACCATTTGGTTTGAGGTGTAACCCTCCTAAAGGTTATACCTCTTCCCTAATGTCATTTGAGGCCTATAGTCTCATCTTTTCATTTAAGAGGACATGTCACTACATGTTTGTGTCTTTCCCATAAGACACAACCCAAATGACATGACTCTCTTACACTCATACTATATATTTAGAGAATTTACAACAATCCCCCACAATTCTCTAAATATTAATTCAGACACGTAATAGAGTTTCCGTGAAATAAAACTGCATCGAAATAGGTAGCTTTCGCCTTGAACCTTTCCTAATGAATGACAATCGAATTTACTTGGCGAACCAGTGACCCATAGTCTTGAACTGTTCCGCCATTGGTGTAAACCAAGACAATTGCCAACACACAGCTTTACTTCGACCATTTCCCGTTCTACGGTTGTGTTCATTTGGTCCATGAACATTGGTCATGGATTCATCAAGTCCTTTAGGGAATTCAGCCTTTAAAAACTCTCATGGAAGCGGCATCACTTCTTACTTGAAATAAGTGATCTACTATAAAGAGGCAATCTGCCTTAACCCCTATTAGGACTCTTCTCCTAATATAGTGATCATTAAAAGCCTTAGCTTATCCTAGCCTTGACAGACAGCACTCTGCGTCATTACAGGAATGGGAAAGAGTATAAAACTCTACAGTGTTTGTTTTGAATTGCATAAAGTTTCAGTTGTCCATTTTAACCTAGATCTTGGGATCTCCAATCAGCTAAGTTGGGTTTCCACAGTGACAATTCTTAATTTATAGGCTTCAAGCCCATTCCCCTCGATGAATTCTCAACTTTCTCTCTAGGTAAACCTTTAGTAAGTGGATCCGCTAGGTTTTTCTTCGATTTGACATAATCGATCGAAATTATGCCACTTGAGAGCAGTTGTCATATGGTATTATGTCTGCGACGTATGTGTCGAGACTTACCATTATACATTGTATTTTGGGCTCTCCCAATAGCCGATTGACTATCACAATGTATGCTTATCGCTGGCACCGGTTTGGGCCAATTTGGAATATCCTCTAGGAAATTTCGAAGTCATTCCGCTTCTTCTGCTATTTTGTCTAATGCTATGAATTATGATTCCATAGTAGACTGTGAAATACATGTTTGCCTCGAGGATTTCCATGACACTACTGCACCACCAAGTGTGAAAATAAATTCACTCGTAGATTTGGAATCCATTGTATCAGATATCCAGTTAGCATCGATGTATCCCTCTAGAACAACAGGGTATCTCGTATAATACATACCATATTTTGAAGTTTCTCTCAGATACCTCAAAACTCTTACTATGGCTTTCCAGTGGTTATGTCATGGATTGCTCGTATATCTGCTAAGCCTGTTTACAACTTGAGTGATATCAGGTCATGTGTAATTTATGAGATACATCAGACTTCCGATGATTCTCGAATACTCTAATTGTGATCCGCTTGAGCCAGTATTCTTTGATAAATGAAGAGTTAGGTCTACAGGAGTTCTAGCCACATTTAGATCTCCTTTATTATATTTCTCAAGTATCTTCTCCACATAGTGAGTCTGAGATAATATATACTCTTCTGATGTTCTAGAAATCTTAATTCCTAAGATCACATCAACTACTCCTAAATCTTTCATATCAAATTTGCTGGTTAATAGTTTCTTGGTAGATTGAATCATCTCATGATTACTACCAATTATCAGCATATCGTCTACGTAGAAATACACAATGACATATCTTTTTTGAGTTGATTTAGTGTATACACACTTATCACACTCATTGATTTTGAACTCACTTGACAACATCTCTTTGTCAAATTTTCCATGCCATTGTTTAGGTGCTTGTTTTAATCCGTATAAGGATTTTACAAGTTTGCACACCTTCTGTTCTTGTCCAGGAATATTGAACATGTAAATCTCTTCATCTAGTTCACCATTTAAGAATGTCATCTTTACAGCCATTTGATGTATTTCAAGACCAAATATAGCTGCTATGGCTATAAGTATTCTTATTGACGTGATAGGAATCACTGGTGAATAGGTATCAAAGTAATCAATGCCTTCTTTTTGTCTATAACCTTCTATGAAAAGTCTTGCATTGTACTTATCTATTGACCCATCCGGTTTCATCTTCCGTTTGAATATCCATTTGAAGCCCAGTGGCTTACAACTTGGAGGAAAATCAACCAATTCCCAAGTATGGTTTTGTAGGATGGAATCAATCTCACTATTGATAGCCTCTTTCCACAAAGGTGCATTCGACGAAGACATTGCTTCTTTATAGCTTTAAGGCTCATTTTCTAACAGGTATGTCAGAAAATCGGGTCCAAATGACTTAGACGTTCTAGCTCTTTTGCTACGTCTAAGTTAGATTTTCTCAACATTTCCATGTTGATTCGATTCTTGGTCAACATGATCACTGTCTTTGACATTATTAATAGTTCTTTTGAGAGACTATGTTCTTTGTCTTTCCTTACAAGGAAATGTCTCTTCAAAGAATGTCGCATTCCTTGACTCAATTATCATATTTGGATTAATGTCAGGAATTTCCGACTTATGTAGCAAGAATCGATACGCACTACTGTTGTGAGCATATTCAATGAATATACAGTCAACAGTCTTGGGTCATATTCTAACCTTCTTAGGTTTAGGAACCATCACTTTGGCGAGACACCCCCCACACTTTCAGATATTTTTAGGAAGGTACGTGAACTTTCAACAATTCATATGGTGTCTTGTCCAAACTTCCGTGAGGTAGCTTGTTCAGAACGTAGTTGGCGGAAAGCAAGGCTTCCCCCCACAAGTTCTGGGGTAAACCAGAGCTTATCAGCATGGCGTTCATCATTTCCTTAATGTTCGGTTTTTGCGTTCAGCAATCCCATTTTTTGAGGCGAATAAGGAGCAATAGTTTCGTGAATAATGTTGGGGTTTTGGGCGATGGGCGCAGTGGAAGCGCGGTTCGGGTGAAATCGTATTTTAAGAACTTTTTCAAATTACCGAATAAATTATTCAATATATAATATGAATAATTTATTCATATTTCACCTAAATCTATTTATTCGATATCAAATAACGACATAAATATATAAATGAAACGTCGCGAAACTTTTACGAAAAATATTTTTCCGCAAAATGGCCTAAAACGCGTTTTTGACCGAGCCGACCACCCGACACTTATGGGGACTGCCCAGGTCAGCCCCAATAGTGTTAGAGCAGTTCTTGGGCTGCCCGAAAAGTGACGAACTCACTGTTTGGACAGCCGTCACCCGGTTGGCTCAAAAGTCACCCGGTAACGTCGTTTTTGGCCGTTTTCGCTTATTTCAACTCCGAAACACTTTCCGGAAATTGTTCCAACTCCCAAACACACATCCAAGACAACATTTTCATCAAAAGCAGAACACTTCTAGGTCTGATTCAGAAAACAAATTTTCCAAATTTCATGCTTTAAATCCAAAATTTTCAAGATTAAATCAATTAATCAAAACACCAAATCAAGTCACCACATATGAACAACCCAAGAAAAATTCTATGTGCCACAAGAGTGGTCATAACACTCTAGAATAGCAACTCATCAACAATTGATCAAATTGGACAATAATTACACTAATTACTTCCAAAACTACTTCACACATGCAATATAACTTCCAATACATCAACCAACATAAAAAGGCCCAATATTTCAGATTTGAAGGTACCCTATAACCTTTCTAAATCATCAAGAAATAAGAAATCAAATTTTTAAGCTTAGGGTTAAGTAGATTACCTTTTAATCTCTTGAAATCCCAAACTTTTTTCTTGATTTTCCTTCAATTCTCAACTTGAATCATCAAGTCACCATGAAACCCATTTCTATTTTGAGACTTTCGGCCAAGGTGGGTGAATGAAGGAGAAAGCAAATTTTTTTTCTTTTTAAAGTGATGTGGCCGACATTTAGGGGATAAAATTGTCCATTCACCAAATTTTAATCAAATTAAATAAGCTATTACTTTACATTAACAAATCAAATTTGGACATGTAAAGATTAATAAAGACATGCCATGTGTTCCAATTATATATCACCATTTATCATACTAATTATGACAAATGGATAAGATATTTAATTTTCATTTATTTAATTATTTATTATTTAAATAACTAAATAATTAAATAACAAACATATATGTATTTTTATTTACATTAAATAACAAATACATATATTTATGGCATGTGTCAAAATCTCATTTGACGAATAATTAATGTGTATTTAATCATATTATTTATCAAATACAAATACACAATAAGTATTATCAGACAAAATCCCCTAATGCATGTGTTATCGTTTAACCGATTAAACGATCCGAATTAACTCATTTAATTCGATGAAGTATTATGAATAATCCATATTATTCATATCGAATTGCCCAAGTGCTCAACGAGTACACTTCATATTGTGGGACTCTCTAAGTTTAGGTTTATCCGTCACGAAATCCAATTTCGTGTCCATAATCCACCCACTCATGGATTATGAAGACCACGAATAATTTCGCTAAACTATGTAAGCTGAGGTCTTTACATACGTATAATCCCTACGTCACAGGCTATCCATATTATACATAGGATATAGATGAAAACGTCAAATCCGTTCGGTATAATACAGTCGACTTTCAATCTACGATCTCTAAATAACACTCGAAACTGATTTCTGAAGTTATACCACGGCCATGGATTCACTAGATCGTAAACACGTGAGGATGCCTATGCCCTGTACACATGACTGACGGATCCTATCTTGATTCGCACGGGATATCATGAGCATCAGTTCACACCCAACGAACAAGCGGAGGTCTGATCATAAATAGATCGGTGACGTGACTGCCATCAAAGTGTGGAGGATAACTCATATATCCCATTGTGGTATCTCAAGTCGAAGGACCACTATGCTCGCTCAACTCGAGAAGATTCGTATTGACGTTGGTGTACCATCTATTAGGAAATCTTCAGTGAGTTTTTCAGTGTCTTATCAAATAAACACCTACATGTCTATACGAGTCTCCCCAGACTCGTGGTTCATTGGGATAAACCATCAGACCAAGTCACAATATACGACATGTACTGGTCTCAACGGATTTTACTAATCGATCCGTGTTAGTAAATCTTGACCATGAACTTTATTTAAGGATATACATCTTATAGTGCGCTTCCCAATGTCAATTACAAACTACGTTGTAACTGCGCACTATATTGTAAATCTTAGGGTCTTTGTCTAATATACATGTATCACTAAACTATATTTAGTTTCGATCTAATCATAATCAGATATCTAATCATAATTAGATCGAATAAGTGTATAAAAGACAAGGGTTCTACCACTTAAATTAGTAATATTATGGAAAATGAAATTGCTCGTATTCATGAATCGGATATAAATACGATCCGGATTGGCACTCCGAGCACCAACCCTAACAAATAATTCCATGATTGGAACAATATTCACCAAATTGTGACACATGTTCACCTCCTCTATCGCTCCTGATTTTTTTGATTTTCTTGCCAAGTTGATTTTCAACTTCATTCTTATAGTGTATAAAGCTCTCAATAGCTTCATCTTTGCTCCTGAGCAAATACACATAACAAAATCTTGTGCTATCATCGATAAAAGTGACAAAGTACTTTTTACCGCCTCTTGTTTGCACAATATTAATATCACACACATCAGAGTGTATACGTTCTAAGGGTTCAGAACTTCGTTCTATGGAATGAAATGATGCTATATGCATTTTTACTTCAACACACGCCTCACATTTCTGTTGATTATCAATTGTAAATTTATGTATAAGGTCCATGTTAATTAATTTTCGCATTGTATCATAATTAACATGTCCTAACCTCCCATGCCATATATTTTGTGACTCAATAATATAAGTGGAAGATGTGGCTTTATTATTATCATTATATCGATTGACAGTCATTACATTAAACTTGAAAAGGCTATCAGTGAGGTATCATTTTCCTACATAGACATCATTCTTGGTCAATGCAAATTTATCAGAAATAAATACAAGCTTAAAACCATTCTTGCTAAGGAGTGAACCCGAAACCAAGTTCTTCCGAATATCAGGAACATGCAAGACATTCTTCAATGTAAGCTCTTTCCCAGATGTCATCTTCAGAACCATTGTGCCTTGTTCAACCACTCTAGAGGTAGAAGAGTTTCCCATTGTCAGATGATCGCCACCATCGACCTTCTGATACGAGGAAAATATATTGCTATCAACACATATATGACAAGTAGCCCCTGTGTCTACCCACCATTCTCTCGGATTTCCAACCAAGTTGGCTTCTGTTACAACTGTTGAGAGGTTCATCTCTGAGATCTCATCAGTTAGCTGCTCATCCTCAGTGATATGTGCCTCATTTTTATTTTTCTTGCCTTTGTCCTGAGACTTATTGTTTCTGCAGTCCTTTGCCATATGACCATTTTTTCCAAAATTGTAGCATTTCCCATTGAACTTCTTGTTTGATTGGGAAGAATCAGCTCCACTTTTCTTTCTCTTTTTGCTACATTTTCCACCCTCAACGATGTTGGCCTTAGACTCCATAGTCTTGTAGCTAGCCTTCTCGGAATTCCTGTTGTCCTCTTCGATCCTCAATCGAACTCCAAGGTCTTCAAGACTCATCTGCTTCTTTTTATGTTTGAAATAACTCATGATGTCCTTCCATGATGGAGGCAACTTTTCAGTGATTGTGGCAACTTGAAACGTCTCGCAATGTTTCATTCCCTCATCTAATATTTCATGAATGATTAACAGAAGTTCACCCAATTGAGACATCACTGTTCTTAAATCTACCATCTTGTAGTCTAGGAACCTACCCACGATAAATTTCTTCTGTCTGACATCCTCATTTTTGTACTTTTTCTTGAGAGATTCTCAGAGAATCTTCGCAGAAGTCATGCCTTGGTACAAATTGTACAGGGTATTATCAAGTCCTCCCAAGAGGTAATTCTTACATAAGAAGTCGTCTGACAACTATGTCTCTTCTCGCAGTTGATTGGCTATTTCCATTTCTCCCTTCACATGACCCGGAGGATCTTTGAGGTACTTAGCCAACTACAGTGTTGTCAGATAGAATAATATTTTGCTATGCCATTGTTTAAATTTTGCTCCACCAAAATTTTCCAGTTTTTCTCCATGAGCGACCGGTATTGCGATATTTCCGTTAGCCATGTGTAATTGAAAAATCCAACAGTAATCAATAAGTCTACAAATAAAAAATTACACAACGATCAAATGTATGATATTGTTTAAGTGATATATTAAGAATCCCCTCGTTGTTATATTGGACAGTAGTACCAAATAACATAAGTCCTTGTATTTACGACTAAGGTTTCTTATGATAAATGAATAAAGAAATATTCCCAGAGGACGAGAGGGGTCCGGAGTAACCACTTCAATCCTTGTCCACTTAGGCTCTTATCGCCTTTTTGACAGAATATCCGTTAAACACTTTCTCAACGGAATATCTTAAACATTCAAACTTAGTATTACACTTCAATTCACAATATAATAATAGATATGTGTAGATTTGTATGTGTGTATAAATCAATCAAGCTTGGACATAATTACTTGTGTAATATTACACTTTTAATTCTCAACCAAGTATGTGACACACGATTAATTTTCAACTTTATCACTATGTGTATGGTTGTGATAATTGAACACCCTAATATTAATTTAAATCTATACTTCCAAGTTTATAATAATATAGTATATGATTTTACTAAGTTAATATTATATCATACATGGTAACATCTATTAATCTATGTCTATGTTATTATTTTTGAATCTAAAATAATTCCAGAATTATATTCGTTAGTGTCACGTTCGTTAATTCGTTCGAACAAAACTCCCCAGTGAGTTCACGTTCATGTAGCGTTCATAAACGCGTTCGAACGAAGTGTTCCACAGAGTTCACGTTCGTGTTGCATTCGTAAACACGTTCGAATGAAGTGTACCAGAGAGTTCACATTTGTGTTACGTTTGAAGACGCGTTCAAATATTCTTTAACATAAGACTGGCGTTCGAGTTGCGTTTGAAGACGCGTTCGAATGAGATTACGAAAATCAAAATCTTTGCCTACGCATTCGTCGGGCGTTCGAATGTGGATGCATATTTTTCATGCACATAATATAATTTCCAGAAAAATGGCTATTAACACATGTAAATTTTCATCTAACAACACTTAAATTTTAATAAGTTCTTAAGATTGTTGGTATAATTAGTGTCATTAAACGAAGTTAAACATGCATCAAACAACTTAATCATTCAATATCATGCCAATATTAAACAAAAACCATAAAACTTAGAAAAACCTAAAAACTTGAAGATGCTGATGAAACAGAATCCAAGTCGAGTTGCCTCTGTCCTTAAGAAATTATGAGCCCCGCCTTGGTGCTCTACGGATGGTTTTGTGGCTAACGTTCTCCCAGGATCACTCGGATGCTTCTTGTTGAAGGGGCACTCCTTACACAAGAATTCAAACAAGGACAAATAGTGGAAACTCTCTTGACTTTAAATGATTTTCCTGGACAAGGAAGACTTGTATGTTTTTCTATATCCTAAGAATGAACCCAAAGCCTCTTTAAATAGGCATGGAAGGGTTCCCTTGAGGGTACCCTTTGGTTTGGGGTGTAACCCTCCTAAGGGTTATACCCATTCCTTAATGCCCTTTGAGGCCTAAAGTCTCATCCTTTCATTTAAGAGGACATGTCCCTACATGTTTGTGTCTTTCCCATAAGGCACAACCCAAATGATATGACCCTCCTACACTCATACTATATATTTAGAGAATTTACAACAAAAATTATATCAACCATATTCCTATTTATACTAACAATTTCACAACAATGAGAATTATAAAAACTAAATTAATCTAATGTAATCATATGGCAACTCAAATACATGAATTCATAAAATAATAATGACCAAGGATTACAACTATTGGGTGTATGTCATGGGTCCGTGATGAGTAGTTAATATGCATATTTACTGCCTTTTTATCTTAGTATTTTATGTGTTATTTCGAATTTTATGAGCGTTTGATGTGTTTCGGGCTTATTTTGCAGGTCAAAATCATATTACGGCTTAAACGGACTCAACAAGTGATGAATTGGGAAATAAGAATAAAAAATCAGGCCAAATTTCAGAGTCAGCATGCTCGTCTCGACCCTGGAAGCGCTTCGCAATATGATGCTTCACAAAATTCAAGCAGAACGCACAAATTGTAGCGCGTCGCGATGCTAGCCTTGGCGCATTGTGACGGGCCGATGATGGAGCTGAGCGTTGCGACGCGCGTCGCAACACGAATGAATTTTTCAGATTAGTTCAAAACTCGATTTTTAACAAGAAAATACCATCTAGACCTCATATATAAGTACAAGCTCATTCTAAAACCTAAAGAGAAGCCTGATAACATAATTTTGGAGGCTTAAAGCTTATAAGAACTCGTAAAGCAAGGCATGAATGGAGTTCTTAACCGGTGTTGGAGATTGAAGATAAAGATTACAAACAAGAGTTATTTCTTTGCTTTTCTCTCTAATTTATCTTTATGAGTTCTTGTCTTGTATTTATGATTAGCTTGCGTTTATTGAATATCATGAGAAGTTATAATCTAGGGTTGTAATAGATCCCAAACACATGTTTATTGATTAATTTGCATCATTTTATTCTTTTGGATTTGTTATTGAATTATTTATTATTCTCTGTGTTTGAATGCATGTTTTATTGTCTGGCCAACAATAGAATAGTTGTGGTAAATCCTTAGGAACTCGACAGAGGAAATTTGGATTAAGTCTTGGGAATAATAGCGCGTGATCTCATTCTTTTAAATAGATTTTCGTGCAGGATAGACATATACCTGCAGGGCATGCGTAGCCAATATTTGAACTTGACCTTAATGAATTTGGTTTAGGTTAATTAACAAAGACATATAGTAGATTGACTTAATCTGAATATATCTACCTGAACCATCGAAAGAGGCTTGTAAATAGTTTAGTGTTCTAGATTAATAATTCATAACAACAACTCAATTGAATGAAAAATGCTTAAATTTATTGTTTGTGTGTTTATGTGAAGTTACAACCCTGGATACTTCTATCATATAATGTTTTCCCTAAAATTTATTATTCATTGCTTATTTAGATTTTTTAGTTATTAAATTAGTTTAATCAACTCTTTATTTAGGAAATTATTTAGCTCAAGTTAAGTAAGTTAGTTTTAATATTAATAGAAGAAATAATAAGTCTCTGTAGGTACGATATCCGACTTTTGTCACTATATTACTTGAGAAATACGTGCGTTCGTGTGCGGTAGTAAAATTACAATCAAGTTTTTGGCGCTGTTGCTAAGGACTTATTTTATTTTTTGTTATTAATATTAAGACATCATTCTACTTGCTTAGCTAAACACCAATTATTTTTCTTTTTCTTTTTTGTATTTTTTTTCTTTGACTTCAGACATCATGAACGACAAACAACCTGAAACACTGGAAGTAGTAGCGTCAATCCCAATTCAAGATAAGACAATACCGATCATTGATGGACTTATATCCTGTATCATTTTACCTCTTATTCAGACCAATGCGTGCGACATCAAAACCTGTATTCAAATGATATAGCAATCTGTACAGTTTGAGGTGGCCCGAATGATGATCCTAATGCCTATGTATGCAATTTCCTGGAAATCTGTAGTACTTTCAACTTTAATAGAGGGGCAGAAGAAGCAGTCCGCTTGCGAGTTTTCCCATACTCATTAAAGGATATAGCGAAGGGATGGCTCCAGTCGCTACCAGCGGGATCTATCATTACATGGGCATGCTTGGCCACTAAGTTCCTTGCCAAGTATTTTCCTCCCGCGAGAATAATAAAACTGCATAATGACATCATGTCATTCACGTAATATGATTCAGAGTCCTTATACGAGACGTGTATGAGATATAAAGATTTATTGCGCAAATGTCTACACCCACACCATGACATTACAAAATGACTGCAAGTCTAGACCTTCTATAATGAGCTTAATGGCATGATGAAGACCACAGTAGACGCAGCGGTGACCGGCGTAAACACACGCGTATAACGCAAGCGCACGTATGGTTCAAGTAATATAAAAAGTATCGATCCCACGATGACTTAATACCTAAGCTATTAATTTTATGAGGTCAAATGATTACTAGTATCTAACAGGTTGTTTGATTGATTTGAAATGGTGACGATTCTAAATTTAAAAATAAGTAAATAAAATTGTTCGAAAGTAGGTTTAAGAAAATTCAATATTAAAAACTATCTAAGGTTGTGATTTCTTCCAATATCTTTTTAAAGATGAAGTGGTTATTATATAGTTGGGTAATATATGATTTATTAACTTGGAACACTAAATTATGTGAAAGCCTATGTCGATGGTCAGACACAAATACCCAGTTTAACCCAATTGAACCATATGTCTATGTCAACCAAATTATCTGGATTCATTAAGATTAAGTTCCAATTATGGCTACCCCCGCCCGACAGGTATATTCCTATCCTGTAAGGAAATCTATTAAAGGGTTATCTATCCTCAAGGAAGATCGTGGGCTATTGAGTCTAAGGTTTTAAACTTAAAATCCCTATGTCTAGTTCATTTTAAGTTTACCAATTCAATTTTATTAATGGCCAATAATGAAAAAGCATTAAGATTAAGACTCAATAAATAAATCTTTATATTACCCAAACTATAATTTAACCCCTTATAAACCGGTGATATTGGAATTCATCACAACCCCAGATATCTAACTTAGTTACGACACATAACTAGGGTTAATAAAAACTTAAAAGTAAAAGACATAAAGTAAAAATGCTGAAAAGTAATTACGGTAAAGTAAAAGCTGAAAAGTAAATTGCAATAAAATAAAATGCTAAGATAAAATGAATTATTTTTACTATTACTAATTTAGATATCTCCCATAATATAATATATAAACTTGTGATAACATTACCAACCAGCCATATAGGCGGTAACCTGATTAAGTCAAATTAAGTCCAACCAGCCATTAAGGCGGTAAAAAGATTTGTCCATGAACCTGCCATATAGGTGGTAAGAAAGTTTAATTACCAACCGACCAATCTGGCGGTATCCTTGATTAGTCAGGTTTAAACCAGATTAAAATGAATTACCAACCGACCAATATAGCGGTATCTTTTTTAAGTAAGATTTTAAATAGTGAATATATTATATTTAAGGGAGAATAATCTAAATAGCAATAGTAAAAGAATTACCTTTCACCCTAGCATGGGAAGTTACCTCCTCATGGTGAATAGTAAAAACTGTAAAAATAAAGAAAGTAAATTACTATTATTACAGAACGTAATTAAAATTAATTACAAAACTTAAATTAAAAGAAACTAGAGAGAGAAACTCCCTATTTACATCAAAGAAGTAAGAGAGAATGGTACAACTGAAACTGAAATCTCGAGCTCAATTTATAGGCCTCGGTTAGCTCTGGGCGTCGCGACGCCAAGGCCTTTGGCATCGCTACGCCAGCTTCTTTTGGACGTGGCATGCTGAGGTGATGACACGTGGCGATTCTGGATAAAGTGATAAGGTGACACGCGGCAAGGTGGTTGGAGCTCAATTATTGTGACACGTGGCGGCTCCTGGTTGGTCGGTTCAGATTCTTATCCGCCACGTGTCAGATAAGGATAATTCAGTCAATAATTGATGCTGACGTGGCGACACATGGCGACACGTGGCAAAGTGACTGTCGGCACCATAGAATTGCGACATGTGGCACTTCGTGATTGGCTGATGATGACGTGGCAGTGAGGTGGCACGTTGACTCGATCAACTGATGATGTTTATGATGATATGGCAATGACATGGAGTGACACATGGCGATGGCGACTGTCGGCACCGTAGGATGATGACACGTGGCATGGCGCATGTTAGCAGATCGGCTGTGATGGTGACATGTGGCACGGCGCACGTTAGCAAAGTAAAACTTTTCAAATTCTGACCCGTTGACCCAACGCACGTTAGCATGGACTTGGTGCACGTTAGGCGTCGCGACGCCAAGGGCTTGCGCGTCGTGACGCGAAAAATTACCAAAATACAATTTTTTCCAATTTTCACTGTTTTGCTCCAAATCACCTCCAGAATGTCCTGAAACTTTATTTATCTACAAAATAATACAAAACACATCAAAATATTCACAAAACTTAAGAAACTATATAAAATATTAGGTTAAATGGGTGGGAAATAGTGATAGATTTACCACTCATCACACCCCCAAACCTAACATTTTGCTAGTCCTCGAGCAAAACATAAAATAAAATAACATAATAAAATTTAACTAAGCCACTTTCGTAGGGATCACGGTTGCATTTAGCGTATGCAACTAAACCCCTAGGTGTCCCTAGTGGACGAGTTGTAGTCTCGTGAGGGTTTACATCAATGATACCCACAAACATTTTACAAAAGTAAAAAGGTAGTGAAACTAATGCACACAAAAGCAAAAAGACAAGAGAAAATAAAATAAAGAAGTTAGTGACTAATCAGGTGAAACTTCTACTGCAAGTTACTAGTTGTTTTCTTTCTTTCTAAATTACTGAATAAGTAAATTCTCCGATTATATTTACCATTCTCCATATACACAGCCAACAAAATATTAAACAACTCATTTTTGCCCACAATAGTCATAAGTGCAGTTGATAAGAGAATAATATTTTTATCCTAAAGTTTTATCAGAATTCACACCTTTTTTTGTAGCAATGGAATACTTTTTATGATTTTTCTGATTTTTTTTTTGATTTTTTTCAATTTTTATTTATATACAATATCTTCCGTCTATGTAGCGAGCTTTGGGCCGGTGACTCCCAAACCAGTTGGCTTTAGGGCACCAGGTGTTAAGACACCCTACGGACTTAATTACTCAGACTTCAGATATATATATTTTTGCAACATCTTTGATCCATGTAGCGAGCTTTGGACCAGTGACTCCCAAACCAGTTGGCTTTAGGGCACTAGGTTTTAAAACACCCTTACAGACTTAATAACTCGGATCTTAGACGTTTTTTTTTTACTCCATCACTTTTTGTGATGCTTCCTCCATTTAAACTAGAGCACTGAATATTACAAACTTTTCAATTTTAGCTCATGTCCGTATGTTATTATGCATGTTGATAATACCTGCCAACTGAGTATATGAAGATCCATTTTAGTCAGTATTATGGAGAATTTACAAATTAAATAATTCGAAATGAAATAAACAAAAATTAACTTGTTCCGAAATATGTTTGAGATACGTTCAGGAGTGGAAACTCCTTACTCAGCTATCTCTTACCAATTTCACATTTTTAGTCAAAATAAGAACACAAAAACACAAAATATTTTGTAATTTTTGAAATTTTTTCAATTTTTTGTATTTTCGAAAAAGTTTGAACTAAAAAAAAACAACACACAACTAAAAAGAAGATACTAATCAACTAATTTCCTCCCCCAAACCTAAATGAGACATTGTCCCCAATGTCTTAAACAGTAAAATGAGAGTTAAGAAGGGTACCTGGTTAGCTGAAATTCTACAGGAAATTAAAGGTTAAGATCCAGATTAATCTGACGCCTCTTATCACGATCGTCCTCGGACCAATTTATCTTTGAAAGGACAGGGTCAACTTGTGGTTCATAGGCTAAGAGTTGGTCTATTAGATCTGCAGCAGTTCTGGCAGTAAAGAGTAGTTCTTTTAAAGGTTTTGACATGAACCCATTTCTTCGGGCATCATCAAGAAACACACAAAGAAAATCATAAAATCCATCAACGTTAAATAGCCCAATTGGTTTCTGGTGTATGTTCAAGTTCGCCCAAGATAGCACTATAAAAATTTCCTCCAATATGCCCAACCCACCTGGCAAAGTAATAAAAGCATCAGCACGGTTAATCATTTCTACCAGTCGTTCAGACATACCTGGCACGATCAGTTCCTCTCCGTTTGATGGTTCAATAAGATTTGCCTCCGCCAAGGGTTTTGGGATGATTCCCAAAACGTGACTGCCTCCTTCCTGTACGGCCTTTGAAATGATCCCCATAAGTCCAAGATTGCCTCCGCCATATACTAAGTGCATATTTTTTTTAGCTAAGACTCGACCCAATTCATGTACTGCTTCTATGTATTGTGGTTTAGTACCAACACTACTACCGCAAAACACACAGATGTTTTCAACTCGTCTTCTTGAAGTGGCTTCCATGTTTTACTCTGGATGTCTTCAAAAGTGCAATGATGAGTTGAATTTATAATACCTGAAAGGGGTGAGTAAAATAATAGCACTAGTACCTGCCAAATGATAATTATTAGTTTAACAATAAATTAAATCATGATAGTCAAAAAGGTCTGGATCCTGTCAGAGGAAATAAAAGAAAACAACAAAACAAATCAAAATTATCAGGAAAAGACAAAAATATATAATATGTACAAGAAAAGTAGCGGCTTGATTGACGTCTATGCGTCAGGGACATGTTTCCCATCTAATTTTCTTATAAATTGGCAAACATGGTCTTTTTGAGTCAGATTCCCGAGACTTGACTGTTGTCTTTCCTTTTGAATTGTGCGTATAACACACGAATCTCATGATACACACATCCACTGGGATGCGTCTCAAGAGTTTTAGATATATCATCCAAAGACTCATTACTCAAGCCATCCCTAATGAAGTTAATCTTATCTTCGCGGTTATCAGACACCATTCCTAAAGAACGACAACGAGTATCATAAAACATACGAGCACATTTATAACAAACACACATTCTTTTGGCTCTTCTCTTTTTAACATATGTGCTCCTTCCTAAACCAGGCAGATGTGAAATAAAAGAGTCAGAAGACTCACCTGCCAATCGGACCCGTGCTACAATAATCCAACGAATGTCAGTAGGAATACCTTTGATCATCAGTAGTCTCATCCGTTCCAAGCGAGCTTTGTAGACTTTCATCAGAGATTTTTGAGGGAGAAAAGGAAATTGCTTGTGAAGTTTTGCGAGAACTTCTTCCATCCTGAAATGTCTTAATCTGCAAAAATTAAACAAACAAAAATAAAACACACCAAATCACAATATATACACAAATTGCATGGGTTGCCTCCCTGTTAGCGCTAAGTTTAAAGTTATCAGCTAGACGTGACTTCTCGAACGTTAAGCTGGATCTGAAAGTGTGACACTTTCTTTTTATCGCTCAAATGATTCTCCCCAATAGTGCTTAACACGCTTGTTTTTAACCTTGAAAGTTTTGTTGGAGTCAGGATCATGTATCTCAACGGCTCTGTCTGGTAAAACCTTGGTGATCAAAAATGGACCTGACCACCGTGATTTTAGCTTCCATTGGGAGAATTTCACCATTGATTTGTTTAACAGTACCTTATGCCCTGGTTCCAGTTGTATGCGCACTAACTTCTCATCATGTCTTTTCCTTGCCTTTTCCTTGTACAATTTGGCATCCTCAAAAGGCTGTATGTGAAATTCCTCAAATTCGTTGAGCTGGTGAAACTTTTTCTCTTTTGTTGCTTGTAGTGCAAGAATAGGCTTCTTCAGTACGCAATGCGCTTTATTTTCAGGCTCCACAGGTAATTGACATGCTTTAAGTTTGTCAGTAGAACTTTGTCTTTCATCAGAGTTCTGATCGGTACTATATATCACATCAAGTCTGAAACATTCCTCCTTCTTTTCATCATCTGGGAAATTCATGGCCTTGAAAACATTGAATGTTACTTCTTGGTCTTGTACCTTCATGGTTAGTTCTCATTTTTATACATCAATAATTGTTCGACCTATAGCCAAGAATGGTCTCCCGAGGATGATTGTGAGACTGAAGTGGGCATTGTTTCTCCAATCTGTAATTTCCTGAAAATAGAAAAAGGCATCAAGTTAACACTCGCACCTAGATCACACAGAGCCTTACCGAAGTCATGTTCTCCTATGGTGCAAGGAACAATGAAACTGCCAGGATCTTTCAACTTTGGAGGAATTTTTCTCTGAATGATGGCGCTGCATTCTTCTGATAATGCTAATGTCTCATAATCTCCCAATCTTCACTTTCGTGAAAGAATATCTTTCATAAATTTGACATAGCTGGGCATTTGTTCCAATGCTTCTGCAAATGGAATGTTGATATGCAGCTTTTTGAACACCTCCAAGAATCGAGCAAATTGCTTGTCCAGTTTTTTTTTCTGAAGACGCTGAGGAAAAGGTGGAGGTGGAGTGATATGTTCTTTTTCCCTTGCTTCTTTTTCCTCCATCTGTTGCTTTGTTTCTTTTGGAACTTCCTCAACAGTTGTTTTGGCTCCAACATCTTTATTGATTTCAGTACCGCTTTTTAATATGATGGCATGACATTGCTCCTTCCTAATGTTCCTTGGATTTGGCTCTGTGTTGCTAGGAATGGTACCTGGTGGTCTGTAACTCTAAGCATTGGCCAGTTGTCCCATTTGATTCTCCAGTGCTTTAATAGAAGCCGATTGACTTTGAATTAATGCTGCTTGAGATTGAAACATAGCATCATATCTTGCTGCTTGAGAGTCGTGTTTTGCTTCTATTTTTTTCAAGTGGATCAACACTTCTGTTATTCCTGATTCATTTGTCTGCTCCTGGCCTTTGTTCTATTGTTGGAATCCGGGTGGTGGGTTGTTGATTTTCCCTGAATTGTTGCTCCATGCGAAATTGGGATGATTCATCCACCCTGGGTTGTAGGTGTTGGAATATGGATTGTTCCACTGTCTGTTGAAATTGTTGACATAATTCACCGTTTCTTTATGTTGGTTGAAAGATTCTGACTCAGGTGCTCCTCCAAATGGTGAACTTGTGGATCCACCATTAACTTTCATGTTAAGAGTTTCCAGATTTTTGCAAATCACATCCAGCTTGGAATTCAGTGCTGTGTTGGCTCCAACTTCATAAATTCCTGTAATTCTTTGGATCATGCTCCTTTCTGTTGGCCACAAGGAATTGTTGTTGGCCATTTCTTCAATTAAGTCCCAGGCTTGATCTTCTCTTTTTTTCCATTAAAGCTCCTCCAGCAGCAGCATCAATTGTGGTTCTCATTATTCCAGAAAGTCCATTGTAGAAAGTTTGGACTTGTAGCCACTTTGCGATCTCATGATGAAGACATTTCCGGAGTAAATATTGAATCTTTCCCAAGCTTCGCAAAGGGATTCTGAATCTTGTTGCACGAAGGATGTGATGTCATTTCTCAACTTTGCAGTTCTGGCTGGTGGAAAGTACTTTGCAAGGAATTTGGTGGCTAAAGTGTTCCAACTTATGATGGAACTTGCTGTTAACGAATGTAGCCAAGCTTTAGCTATATCTTTCAGGGAATATGGAAAAACCCACAGTCTCATTGCTTCTTCAGCTGCTCGGTTGTAATTGAAAGTACCGCAAACTTCCAGGAAGTTGCTGATATGGGAATTAGGATCTTCAGTTGCATTTTCCCCAAACTGTACTGACTGCTGAATCACCTGGATGCATGTTTGATGTCACACGCATTTACTGGTAAAGGAGGAAGTACAATACAGGAAATGAAGCCGTCGACCACCAGAATGGTTCTTCTCGAATGGGAATCAGTGGTGCAATGTTCAAAGGTTCAGGTTCCATGTTGACTAAAGCTTCTTGGCCTTCTAGCCTTTCCCTTCTCAACTGTCTGATGGTTCTTTCAATTTCTGGGTTAAGCGGTCGGAGTTCAAAGCTTCTGGTTCATCTCATGTAGTTTTTGAGAACCTGAAACACAAGAAAACAAAAACAATAAGTAAAAAGAAATAAGATACAAGTCACGTATCTAACCCCAAAACTAATAGTAAAAGATAAATAAGTCCCCGGCAACGGCGCCAAAAACTTGACCGGCGTAAACACACGCGTATAACGCAAGCGCACGTATCGTTCAAGTAGTATAAAAAGTATCGATCCCAGATGGACTTAATACCTAAGCTATTAATTTTATGAGGTCAAATGATTACTAGTATCTAACAGGTTTTTTGATTGATTTGAAATGGTGACGATTCTAAATTTAAAAACAAGTAAATAAAATTGTTCGAAAGTAGGTTTAAGAAAATTCAATATTAAAAACTATCTAGGGTTGTGATTTCTTCCAATATATTTTTAAAGATGAAGTGGTTATTATATAGTTGGGTAATATATTGATTTATTAACCTGGAACACTAAATTATGTGAAAGCCTCTGTCGATGGTCAGACACAATACCCAGTTTAACCCAATTGAACCATATGTCTATGTCAACCAAATTATTTGGATTCATTAAGATTAAGTTCCAATTATGGCTACCCCCGCCCGATAGGTATATTCCTATCCTGTAAGGAAATCTATTAAAGGGTTATTTATCCTCAAGGAAGATCGTGGGCTATTGAGTCTAAGGTCTTAAACTTAAAATCCCTATGTCTAGTTCATTTTAAGTTTACCAATTCAATTTTATTAATGGCCAGTTAATGAAAAAGCATTAAGATTAAGACTCAATAAATAAATCTTTATATTACCCAAACTATAATTTAACCCCTTATAAACCGGTGATATTGGAATTCATCACAACCCCAGATATCTAACTTAGATACGACACATAACTAGGGTTAATAAAAACTTAAAAGTAAAAGACATAAATTAAAAATGCTGAAAAGTAATTACGGTAAAGTAAAAGCTGAAAAGTAAATTGCAATAAAATAACTGCTAAGGTAAAAGGAATTATTTTTACTACTACTAATTTAGATATCTCCCATAATATAATATATAAACTTGTGATAACATTACCAACCAGCCATATAGGCGGTAACCTGATTAAGTCAAATTAAGTCCAACAGGCCATTAAGGCGGTAAAAAGATTTGTCCATGAACCTGCTATATAGGTGGTAAGAAAGTTTAATTACCAACCGACCAATCTGGAGGTATCCTTGATTAGTCAGGTTTAAACCAGATTAAAATGAATTACCAACCGACCAATATAGCGGTATCCTTTTTAAGTCAGATTTTAAATAGTGAATATATTATATTTAAGGGAGATTAATTTAAATAGCAATAGTAAAAGAATTACCTTTCACCCTAGCAGGGGGAAGTTATCTCCTCATGGTGAATAGTAAAAACTGTAAAAAAAGAAAGTAAATTACTATTATATTACATAACGTAATTAAAATTAATTAAAAAACTTAAATTAAAAGAAACTAGAGAGAGAAACTCCATTTTACATCAAATAAGTGAGAGAGAATGGTACAACTGAAACTGAAATCTCGAGCTCAATTTATAGGCCTCGGTGGGCTCTGGGCGTCGCGACGCCAAGGCCTTTGGCATCGATACGCCAGCTTCTTTTGGACGTGGCATGTTGAGGTGATGACACGTGGCGATTCTGGATAAGGTGATAAGGTGACACGCGGCAAGGTGGTCGGAGCTCAATTATTGTGACACGTGGCGGCTTCTGGTTGGTCGGTTCAGATTCTTATCCGCCACGTGTCAGATAAGGATAAGTCAGTCAATAATTGATGCTGACGTGGTGACACATGGCAAAGTGACTGTCGGCACCATAGAATTGCGACACGTGGCACTTCGTGATTGGCTGATGATGATGTGACGGTGAGGTGGCACGTTGACTCGGTCAACTGATGATGTGGATGATGACGTGGCAATGACATGGAGTGACACATGGCGATGGCGACTGTCTGCACCGTAGGATGATGACACGTGGCATGACGCATGTTAGCAGATCGGCTGTGATAGTGACACGTGGCACGGCGCACGTTAGCAAAGTAAAACTTTTCAAATTCTGACCCGTTGACCTGGCGCACGTTAGCATGGACTTGGTGCACGTTAGGCGTCGCGACGCCAAGGACTTGCGCGTCGCGACTCGGAAAATTACCAAAATGCCCTATTTCCAATTTTCACTGTTTTACTCCAAATCACCTCCAGAATGTCCTGAAACTTTATTTATCTACAAAATAACACAAAACACATCAAAATATTCACAAAACTCAAGAAACTATACAAAATATTAGGTTAAATGAGTGGGAAACAGTGATAGATTTACCACTCATCAAGCGGCTGGAGGTGTACTAATGGCTAAATATGAGAATGTCGCATGGGATATACTGAAAGAGATGGCTAATAAAAACTCTTTATGGCTAACTAAAAGAAGTATTCAATAACTAGCAGCAGTTGTCCAAAGGTTAGAGCTAAACATAACCATGAATGAAAAGCTTGACCAAATATGCAAATGTCTAGAGATCGTCAATATGTAAGCTGTGAACAATGCTGGAGCGACAAGTGCAGGGAGTTGACGAGTATAGAATGGGGAGCCCTACACTCCACATGACGAGTCTGCTAATTATATCAACAATAATAAAAGACAATGCCACTACCGCTACTCAAATAGCTGCAATCCAATTTTATGCTTGAATTAACCAAATTAAAAGCACTAATTTTTTGTCTCTCTTAAACACTTTCAAGCTTGGAAGCCAAATCCTAAAAATGAAATATAATTTTCCATTTTTTTTACTCTTGGACGAATTTCATGCTTATATGGAGGATTGGCATTTTGATAATTTTGATAAGATTAATACATGGTTAAAATTGATGCCAAATGACATCAATACAATAATATTATTTAGCCATGTATAAAGCTTATCATATAAGCTTTCTAAAGAATTTCCAAGTATATTTTTAATAAATAATTATTTTAAATTAATTAAATAATTATTTATTGACATGTGTCAAAATTCAGTTGAATCTAATGTGTATTTAATTAAATTATATATCATATACATATACACATAAGATACAAAATAAAATTACGAATAATCTGTATTATTCGTAATTAATTACCCCAATGTTATACGAGTGTATTTTATTATTGAGAGTTTTTAGGTTCAGGGTTATCTATCATGGAACACATTTCGTGTCCTTAATTCACACACCCACAAATTATGATGACCACAAATAATCACATTGAACCATACCAGTTGAGGTCTAGGCATATCGTATAATCCTTCTGTCATAAGTTATCTAAATTGTACCCGAGATATAGATAAAAATATCAAATCTCCATAGTGTACAATTCATATATGTGTCGCGACATATTTGTGATCTCTCAATCAATATTTGGAACTCATTTCCAAAATGTACCATGGCCATAGATTTAAAGATTACAAAGTGGATGTGTAGAAGCGAAACATAGTTTACTACTATACTTATGATGTCGGCGACCATGACACTGTTGAGCTTGCAGCTCGTGGAGAGTACAGATTAGTCCGCGGGGGACTAACCGAAGAAAAAAAGAGTCACCACCTAGTATAAGTCACTGGGAATAATTTAAGACCGCACTACACCCATCGCAAGGTCCGACCTTAAATCTGTTTGGGTTCGAAGTGATCTCTTACTGAAACTAGTATAATATCCACTCTTAAAAGATGATCCACATATCCTATAATGAAGTACATGTAATAAAAATTTATATATCACATGGCACAATTATAATAATCCAAAACAACATTTAAACATATCATTCATTGATCGGACTTGATGGAAGTATGGCCGAATATGCTTTAAAAGAAAGAAACGCAGAATCATGCATGTAAAAAATAACTAAGACGTGACATGCTTTAAACCAGTAACATGCTAAGGTTATGCATAACAACATAATAACGAAATCATAATAACAATATAAAATAATCAGAATTGATAAAGCAGTAAGAAAAGGGACACGCGCAACAATTTCCGAGTAGTACGTGGAGTTGTATCATAAGTTGAGACCATACTACCATCCATTCAGAATCGGCTATGAAATTTACGTATGAGATTCCATCCTATATACCCTAGGGAAGCAAGTAAGCGGGCGGATGTAGCCTCATATAAGGCTGAATTTAATTTATGATAGATGCATGTCTGGCCGGACATACAAGATGTTCGGCCGGACATACAAGATGTCTGGCCGGAGATATTATGTCAAAATAGTAGCTGTGGAATTAAAGTTTAAGGCCCCACAGGTCTTACCTTAGGTGTAACTCGGCTCTGAGAATACGTCTGAGAGTTTTGGTTGATTTTTGGGTTTATATACTGGAGAAATATTTAGGGCGTTTTAGAGCTTCTATTTTGCTACTGGGCGTGTATGTTTCTCTGGATTCTGGTAAAGGATTAATTAGGGATCTCTAAAAATCGCCCAATATTTGTGTGACATTCCTATGTTTTTATAGCAGTAAGTTTTTTTTTTTTTTTTTTGGTTTGAAAAAGGAAACAATCTTTTTAATAAGGAAATAATAATTATGAAAAATGGTAATAAGGATATATGATAATTAGGGAAATTGGTTAAGAAAGAAAGAATATGGGTTTATAGAAGTTGGCTAAGAAGGAAAGAGAAATCAACATTTTATACAAAATTGGAAACATGACACATATCCGGTCTGACTTAGGTTATATGTGGTCGAATGTGATAGCTATGTCCGACCGGATGTGATGGTTTATATCCATCCGGATGTAGATAGTTCTTCTCCACTATTTAAACCTTACAACTTTCCTAAATTTTCATTCAGTGTCCCTATTATGAGACTCATCATTGTTAGGTTATTCTAGGTCCCAAGATCAAACAAGCAATGAAATATTGTGTGAACACACCAACGGAGATAGCGGAATACTCACATCGATCGGTTGAGTCGATTTGAAGACGAACAAAGCCACAAAACTCACTGCCATTCACGCCCAAACTCTGCAGTGAACTGCCTTCAAAACAGAAACTTTGAGATGCAAAACGGAGCTCCAAGCCTCGTCCGACGGATCCTGGCTCATGGGTGAACCTCCCTACCACCTTCGCAAGACTCGTAGTGTGCTAGCACTTGGATTTCCACCATGAAAACCCAACTCTTGCTTCCCTCAAAGTCACGCCAAAATGGTTCAAAACCAGTCATAATATCACGATTGGATGCGCATCACTTAAGAGCACTAATACCGTATCCTGCGTGACATCATCTCCACTATGACTGGGTTGATACTTCTGTCTTGACATCACACCCAACACTCTACGATTCTCAATATACCCAGTATTGCGTACACAGAACCGGTTAGAGTCCTAGACGACCTCAACCAAAGTATATTGATTGTCGTAAGCATTAGCGATGCAAGTCTCAGGTTAAGACCAAATACACCTACCCTGATGTCGGACTCCCATAGACACATAGTCATAATACTAATGGGATTCCGAGGGGTCTATCCAGAGCGAAGCTGTTTCCCGTACCATCGGTGAAACACAACCTCCTATCGCACTTGCATAAGTATCCAATACTTAAATATATGAGAACTATGTCGTTGTGCCCTCACAACGCGCACAAGTGCAATACTAGCTTATTCCGCATTTTCGATGTCCTGTCTCGATAATACTCCGGCTAGGGATGTTTAATGATTTATCCTACGTGGACTGATACTGTCTCATATCATTCTCCGTCCAGGAAAAAATCATAGGGACCTCTCATCATTTATACATCTAAGGTGATCTAATCACAAATGATAATAGTGCAATCTCCTTTGTCACATAGTTAATTTGTACAACAACACCATGATCTGTACAAATAGTGACGCTATGGGTCATATTATCCAACAATCTCCCACTTGGCACATAGCCAGTCACTCGAGTGTCTAACACCCGAACTATGTACGGTTCGCTCAAATTGCTGAGAAAAGGTTTTCGTCAGCGGATTTGCATGATTATCATCCGATGCGATTTATACGATCATCACATCGCCACGATGTATGATCCGAACGAATCAGATGAATATAGAAGTATATATCTGGATCGTCGATGAGACTTTAATTCCTTAGCCTGTGCTGACGCCTAGCTCAGCTGCTAAAAGAACTTTATTTTCGACCCAAATGGCTTCTATTGCTGCCTCAGCCGCAGCAATAATCCGCATTTGTTGTTTATTCGACCCATAAGATTGATATCTTTATGAGGGTTAGATCAGAAACCCAAACCCTAGGTTGTTTTCTGACTCTATCCGATCTACGATGTGTTCTTGTGTATTCGAAGATTAATGGTATAAATTCATCCTTGATGAACCGTTTGTGTTCCATTAAGGATTTCGTTCTTCGAACAGTATTACTCCGATTTTCATCGAGTATCACTATCCTCCCACTGACCACTGCATATCGGTATTCCTCTTAGGAAAAACCGATGGTGAGCAACAATTATATTGTTCTCATGTGAGATTTATAAGTACTATACTTATGGTTTCCTTTAGGACAACCAACATTGGCACTTATCCAATTTGGGTTCTAGTTTGGTATCATCCAAACGTTATGCCTGGCATACCCAAATTTTCAGGAGTGTGAAACCTGTTTCTTCCCTGTCCATATCCTATATGACATCTGTCAAACAGATTTTCATGGAACCTTATTCTAAATACATTTTTGCACTGTTAACACATATCCTGTTGAAGGAAATGATAGCTCAGAGCGACTCATAATTTAACCTTATCTTGTCCAACAAAATTCAGTTTTTAGTTTGGACACACCGTCAAACTGACGTGTCTCGGGAGGAGTCCTCATCTGAAAGAATACTATACTCTTTCATGTATGTTTGAAACTTAATGCTTAAGTATTTTCATTACAGTCTTACCGTGACGGTATAATACTATAGCCGATCTGTTTGTTTACTTCGTGTCGAAACTCTAAAAGTTTCCGATTTGTGTTCTTCAAAAGAAACACATAACCATAACGTGATGCCACATCCACTAAGGTCACGAAATATTCATGTTCACACCTAGCCTAGCTAGATATGGGCCCACTATCTTCACAATGAATAGGGCTAACAGATCGGTGGCTTTTACACTATTACCAAGTAAACAGTGTTTTAGGTACTTTACCTAACAAACTAGATTCGTAGACTTTATTTAAATAGTCAAATCAGTCCTAGTACCCACTCTTCAAAAGTGCGGATATACGAGTCTTGTTTAATTGTGTCCTAGACAACAATGCCACAAATAAGTCTCTATTGATCAAATCAATTTGAGCTATTTATTTGTCATTTTATATGTTTGAGATTTTAATTATATTCAAAATATAAATACTGTTTCTCACATCTAATGTGTTAATCTCAGTATCATCTTTATATAATGAAACACTTTAGTGTTCTAGAATATAAAGGTTTATCCGCAACGGATTAAACACTGATATAGAGATAATGTTACTAGTCCAACTAGTTACATTATAACAGTTCCTAATTTAAGTACACACCCGAAGGGTAGTTCCTAAACTTAGGTATCTACAGTCGAAACAGCGACTTTCGTCCCGTTTCCGATTCGTAGAGCAGTCTCAGCTTGAAGTCAGTATCCAGCTCATAGCGGATTCTGAACATCAATACATATATTTTATGTACCACACTAAGTATTTAAAATCTAATTTCAATACTAGTAGTGAACATAACTTTGACAAATAATTTTTTAAAGTCAGAGCCTCGCCCTTTCTTTAATTCCTTCGTGTCTGCCATATCCAAACGACAGTCACTTTGGGATATGTCCTTTATCTTCCCAGAAGATCATAATGATTTTGCCTTTGCCCTTTCCAATATTTCAGAAGCCTCTGGCCAAGCCTTGGGTTTCTAGAATATTGAAGTAAGGTGCGCCTTGCGCTACTAGCTTATTGCAAAGTTTGACTTTATCTCCTTGAGATTAGTCATTTATTCTCCAAGAATTATTAATTGCAATTTTAATACTTCTTAAATCTAAACATAGATTTATGTCAAGTATTATGAATTAAGCACTTGTACTACTTCTACCCGTTACACTACACTTCTAAGAAACCTCATTTACATTGAGGGGAATAGGTGAGAAGAGAATACAAAGAGAATAGAGGTGATAAGGCTGGACACGCAGGTCCAATTTAATAAATCGAATTTATTACAACAATTTCCAAAATTGCCCACCCATCTAATATCCATCCGATATACATTATTCATTCATCAACCACGTATTCACACATAAGCATGCTATCAATCAATCTAATCAAATTAATTAATCTGATAATTATGTGATCATCCAATGTTCAAACAACGATTTGATTTTGCTCGAGTCAAACTCGTTTTTGCGAATAAGTACTCAAAGTACGAATTCTTGAATTAAATTAAACTACATCATTAAATCCAATTTAACATGTATTTAATACTAATTCACTATTCAATTCCAAATTAAATATTACACTTTATTAATAAACCTTTTACGATTTAAATTCCAAATTTAATCGTAACGCGTCTCAAAGACCGATTAACGTCCAACGTCAATTCAATTAAAGTCCAATGGGCTTTTAATTGATTTCTTAAGGCGTGGACTTTTGGTCAACTCGGGTCAAACCGATAACCAAAGTCCAATCCGGGATTTACCCCATAAGCCCATAAATCAATCTTGGCCCATTAGGCCCAATTGAACTTTAAAGGTTCATTAGTCGCATTTGGGCTTTATGGTTAAGGTTTTGGGCCCAATTGGATCCAATCCATTTGGCCTAAACCCAACTTGATAAAATCAAGCCCAATAGGCCCAAATACAACATTAGAAGCCCAAATCCAATTTAAGGCCTCAAATAATTAAATTACATAAATCCAATTTAGCAATTTAATTACCTAAAGTGTATATATGATTAATCAACAAAATCAACATTTCCAAAACATCATATTAGTCCAATTAATCATACTCAACTCATTATTATATGTCCAACACACAAAATGGAAAATCAAACCCATTTACATGCTTTCATGCTCTCGGCCAAGGAAGGATTTTGTGTCCGATTCGGTTTCAATCCAATCGAACCCACAATCGATATTAAATCACCATCCAATTTGATTTCATACACATCCAATGTCACAAAATCAAAATCACCAAGACATTCAAGGGCATATTGAATTCGGCCATGTGAAGTAAATTGGGGATTAATGTTCAATTCAAAATTCAATCTAATTGACTTCAAATTAACATCATCCTACATGATTCTAACTCATCCAATGAATCAAAACCAAAAATTCCAAGAACTCCAAATACATTACACATTCGGCCAACTCATGAAATTTGGGGAAAATAATTCCAAATTAATTTTCAACAAATTGGTCCAACCAAAATGCAATTCAACATCATTTAAACATGCTCAATCAAACAATTTAACTAAATCATGCTCAAAATCAATTTACCCAAATTTTAACCCTAAAAGTTTCATGCTTGAACCTAAGGCTCTTGATGCCATTGTTAGGTTTATTCTAGGTCCCAAGATCAAACAAGCAATGAAATATTGTGTGAACACACCAACGGAGATAGCGGAATACTCACATCGATCGGTTGAGTCGATTTGAAGACGAACAAAGCCACAAAACTCACTGCCATTCACGCCCAAACTGTGCAGTGAACTGCCTTCAAAACAGAAACTTTGAGATGCAAAACGGAGCTCCAAGCCTCGTCCGACGGATCCTGGCTCATGGGTGAACCTCCCTACCACCTTCGCAAGACTCGTAGTGTGCTAGCACTTGGATTTCCACCATGAAAACCCAACTCTTGCTTCCCTCAAAGTCACGCCAAAATGGTTCAAAACCAGTGAGCTTTTAAGCTTGGGCGTGAGAGAAGAAGAGAGCAAAAATGAGAGAGAAGAAATTGTGTATTAGTTGTTTTGAAAGTGTAAAATAATTACCTTATATATTTTCTAAAATATATTAAAGGATATACACAATTTTGGCTTTCAAAAAGTCAATCAAATTAACTTTCCAACAACTATTACTATTCCAACAACTTACATCACTCAAAGTGTCATAAGTTGTCTTTGTCAATCAATCAATCAATCACATCAATCAATCACATCACTCAAAGTGACATTTGATTTGACGCTTGATGTGACGAATGATTTGACGCTTGATGCGACTTGCGACGCCGCACTCGAATTCGAAATACGAATGCGCTCGCAATCACACTCGGGCGCGGGTTCGCTAATTCCAAATTAACGAACTTTCCGTTGCGTCGTAATTAAATGATTATGCCTAGCGAATTCACTATTCACGTCGCTAACGAATTAATTCTAAATTAATTCGTTCGCCCGAATTAAAATCTAATTTTAATTCTGCGTCGAAATCTAATTTCATTTAATATATCGAATATATTAATTTACCGATTAATTCCAAATTAATCGTTATCTCTCTCTAGACGATATTTTATCCTAGATAAAATATCTCCGTAATTAATCCTAGATTAATTTTCTCTCTCTTCTACATAATCCCAGATTATTCAAGAGTGCGAGTTGTGCGTCATCGGTGGATTATTGGGAAGCGACCCATGAGATCTCCGGATATATTGGCAGTAAATACGGTCGTCGGAGTATCCGAATCACGCACGTACCAAGTACTACGTTCTACCGATTTACGAGACAAGGTCGGCTCCTAGCGAAGCACGATGTCTACCAAAATCTCCGGTCATATTCATCTAAGAATATTAAGATCTATATCAAGCGTAGTATACCAAGTATTGCGTATGTCGGTCCAGTATCGGATAGTCACGTGCTAGGGCTGGGGCTGGATAAGTGTCTGCCCCGTCCGAAGCACATGTCGGATGTCTGGTAACTAGTCTCTATAATCGGATATTCATGACCTAGTCATAATATCACGATTGGATGCGCATCACTTAAGAGCACTAATACCGTATCCTGCGTGACATCATCTCCACTATGACTGGAGTGATACTTCCGTCTTGACATCACACCCAACACTCTACGATTCTCAATATACCCAGTATTGGCGTACACAGAACCGGTTAGAGTCCTAGACGACCTCAACCAAAGTATATTGATTGTCGTAAGCATTAGCGATGCAAGTCTCAGGTTAAGACCAAATACACCTACCCTGATGTCGGACTCCCATAGACACATAGTCATAATACTAATGGGATTCCGAGGGGTCTATCCAGAGCGAAGCTGTTTCCCGTACCATCGGTGAAACACAACCTCCTATCGCACTTGCATAAGTATCCAATACTTAAATATATGAGAAATATGTCGTTGTGCCCTCACAACGCGCACAAGTGCAATACTAGTCTATTCCGCATTATCGATGTCCTGTCTCGATAATACTCCGGCTAGGGATGTTTAATGATTTATCCTACGTAGACTGATACTGTCTCATATCATTCTCCGTCCAAGAACAAATCATGGGGACCTCTCATCATTTATACATCTAAGGTGATCTAATCACAAATGATAAGAGTGCAATCTCCTTTGTCACATAGTTAATTTGTACAACAACACCATGATCTGTACAAATAGTGACGCTATGGGTCATATTATCCAACAATCATTGGGTCATGTAAAAATACAATGCCTACAGGATGCCTAAATCCCACACACGGGACTGACCGATCCTCTTTGGATATCATGAGAATTGGTCTACATCCAACAAACAGGCGAATGTCTGGTCTATATTGAACGGTGACATGACTGTTGTCAAAGTATGGAGGATCACTCATATCTTTATAGTAGTGTCTCAAGTCAAAAGACTAGATATACTACTCGACTGGGAAAAATTCATATTGACATTGGTATCCCATCTATTAGGAATAATTTCGATGAGTCTTTCAATGCTCATCAAATAAACACCTACATGTCTATACGAGCCTCTCAAGACTCATGGTTCATTGGGATAATTAATCAGACCAAGTCTCGATATAAAACATGTATCGGTCTCAATTATTTTTGATAACTGACCCGTGTAAGTAAATCTCGACTAGAAACCTTATTTGAGAATATTCCATAAGTAGTAACACCTCCCAATGTAAATTACAAGCCTTGTTGTAACTGTGTAGCTATTGTTCTTGTGTCTTTATCTAATATATACAACACTAACCTCAATTAGTTTCGATCTAAAATTAAAATAGATCGAATATATATATATATATATATATATATATAATAAGAGGTCCTACCATTAAAAGGGTAATATTATAGAAAATTGATTGTTTGTATTTATAGACATGTCATAAATACGATACAGATTGGCGTTTAGAACACCAACCTAACAATTTCTCACATTTACTTTAATGCCAATCCATGGTATTGTATGTACATTTTGATGTGTATCATATACTCATGGTATTCAAAAGCTCACATAGCACTTAAAAGGTAGACATTAGAGAGTAGGTCCGATATATAATTTTGAATTCATTAAATAAAACTAGATATCTCCCTTGGTCAGCATCACTCATACTATGTAGAACCTAAGGTCTGCATCAACAGTCCTTAGATACGACAATAATATTACGCTTCAGCTACTAATTTGTCCAAGTATTAAATGATCTATTCTACGATACTCTACAGACAACCGCAAACACAATATTAATATCAAAATATCTAATCTATAAAGTCACTTTGTAACTTCTTGGTCAATAATTCCACTCGTACAATGGAATCAACGTTGACACTTGGACTGTATCTTTTCTAACTCATTATGATGTAAACTATCTACCGATATTATTAGATTCAAAATCTTATCTCAATAACTCTAATGATTGCAGATTGTTATCTCCATGAATTAGAAACTCGTTCTTAATATCCCACAGATATTACAGAACGTGTTTTAAGGCCATCATATGGTCTATAACATATCAAAATAGCTTGCAATATTTACAAGTGCATTATTGTCAAACTCACCACCATGATCACTTCTAATCTTACTAACTTTCAAATTCTTTTCATTTTCAAGTCTTTTGATTAGTTTTGAAAATTCATATATGGTGTCATATTTATGAGTAAGAAAGAGAACTCAATTATACCTAGATTAATCATCTATAATAAAAAAAAGCATAGGATTTACCACCAAGACTCTTAACTCCATTGGGACTAAACAAGTCAAAGTGCAATATCTCTAGTACTATAGAAGTGGAAATCTGATTTTTGGATTTGAAATATTCTCTAACATGCTTTCCTCTAATGCATGATTCAAAAACACTAAAAGAATCCAAATTTAGTGAAGTATTGCCTTTTATCAGATTCTTTTTAACTAATTTTTCAATAGTAGAGATTCCTATATGACCTAATCTTCTATGTCATATATTCACATTAACATCAGTTGTTGGAGTTGGTGCTTGAAGTGCCAATCTGAATAATGTATTGTACATTTTATTATTTATTAATAAAATAATAACATTTTCATTTCAAATATTATTAATGGTAATATCATTATGCATATTAGATTGATGTATAAATATGCTAAGAATAACATCGACTTTAGAATAGTCTTGTAGTAATACTGGACACTAGGTGGTCCGACATTGAGATAATATTACTATTATAAACTATTCTTAAAGTAAATATTCTCAATCGTTGGTTTTGGAATAAGGTCGAATTCCTACAACTTAAAAGACTAGCACACGTCGTATATTGGAACTGAAGTTCCATTCGTTTAACCCGATATACCATGAGGTTTGGAAGCTCGTATAGACATTAGGGCTGAGCATCGGTTTCGGGTCTACCCGGAACCGGATCAGTTTTCCGGGTTTGGAACCGGAATCAGAACCAGTTGTAACCAGTCCGGTTCCGGTTCCAAATTGAAGGAACTGAAATTAACCGTTCCGGTTCCAAAAAGACAATAACCGGAACCAGACCATAGAACTGGTTTTTGGAACCAAATATAGAACCAGTTTCTGGAACGGAAATTTAGAACCGATTTCTGGAACCGAATTAGAACCGGTTATAGAACTGAATTCATAATCGAATTTCTACCCTATTTATACCCGAATTTTATACCTTAATTTTATAAGCCAAATAGCGTCGTTTTGAAATTTGGTATATAAAGCAGTTGCATTGCACTTTCTTCTCTCAATTTTTCCTTTCGCCACTATCGCCACCAGTTGCCATTTTAGGTTTTCAATTTTTCTCTTGCCACTCGCCATCGTTTCTCTTCTTCAATCTCTCATAAGTATGTGTTGTTGCTGTCTTGCTACTGCTGTTTCTGTTGTTGCTGGCTTGCTGCTGCTGTTTATGCTTTATGTTTCTGCTGCTATTTTCTGCTCTCTGTTGCTGTTGTTTTTGGTTTCTGTTTTTGTTGTGTCTATTATTTCTGCATTCTGTTTCTGTTGATATTTTTCTGTTATTTTTACCGTTCGTTGTTGTAACTTGTATTTCTATAATATTTATTATGGACAAATAATTACCAAGAATATTATGTAATATTTTATTCGCGTGTGATAAATAATTACATTTTTAAAGTTTGACAATGTTATATAAATAGGGTAATTCGGAACCGGATCGGAATCGGAACCAGACCAGAACCGAATTGAAATCGAATAATAGGGTAACCTATTTAATTGGTTAGGTTTCGGTTTCATTTAGTTAGGAACCAATTTTTTCCGGGTAGGTTCCGGTTTCATACGGAACCGGAACCGAAATCGATTTTGCTCACCCCTAATAGACATGTGAGTATTCGTTAAAGCGAATACTGAATGACTCACAAGTGATTCCTAATAGTTGGAAGTACACACCACCGTCAATACGAATCTCCTCGAGTCGAGTCGCATATGTAATCATTTGACTATATGATATCATTGATTTTGTGTGAGATCATCCACACTTTGATGTCATGTAGTCAAAAACCTTTCATGGTCTAGCCTCTAGATGTTCATTGGGTATGGACTGATACACTCGTTAATCAAGTACGTATCAATATAGGATCTGTTGGCCCGTATGTGTACCTAAGAGGTTTCGGTTTCCATGTGAGTAAGTCATGATTCTTAAAGACTTTGGCCAAAGCTGATCACCTAGGGTAGATCGCATTAGTTACAAGGAATCGTAGACATGTCGACATGAGATGTGCGCCTCGAAAACTTGACGGTGTATTCTATATTTCCTAAGCACAACTCAGATGGCCTACAACGGATGAATTGATAAACATATATGATGACCTCGACTTGTATAGTTCAGAAAGGTCATTCGTGTTCTTTGAGAATTCGGAGGTGGCCGAATTGTGTACATATTAGCTAAGCTTATATGACGAACATGTCTGAACTTAGAGAGTCCCAATATTAAGTGTACTCGTTGAGCACTTGGGTAGTCGATTAATTTTGATAAAAGATAATATTTGATATTATAATTATCAACTAAGATAATCAAGTGTTATTGGATAACATTGATTATTTACTTTGACTTAATTGGATTAATTCATTATTTAAACAAAAACTTTGTCGTAATTTCATAATTATCTCTACCATTTGAGGATATTATGGTAATTGTCAGTATGTAATTATATGTGTTTTTGTCTTGATTTAATTGGATTAAATCAAAGTGGTAGACATGTAACTAATCCATTAATTATACTTTGTCTTGATTTAATCAATTAGTAGAGAAATGTGATTAGTCACACATAATTATACATATTTGGACAAATTGGATTAAGCTCACATAAAAGTTGATTAGAACTTTTATTAATTAAAAATTACCTAAGTGTAGGCACTATATTTTTGCATATAAGTCCCGATGATGAGCCTCATATGGAGGCACTACCCTTTAAGTTGCGGAAGTCGCAGGAAACGGACGTCGGAAGGGAAAAGTCAGAAATCAATACCTTGTTGGACTTAATTCATTTGCTTAGCTTCGGGTTCGCCCGTTGGATCTCTGTTTTAAAATTCATCATTGGCCCAAACCCCGCAACCTACACCAAGCCACACACATAAGCCCACACACCACCAACCACACGCCCAAGACCATCAACTAACCATCCTACACGCCCATAAGCCTCCAAGCCCATTAAATCACCTTCCTAATTAAATTAAATCACATGCCTAAACTAAATAAAATCAAATCAAATCTCATAAATCACCTTCCTAATTAAATTAAATCACATGCCTAAACTAAATAAGATCACATCAAATCCCATAAATCACCTTCCTAATTAAATTAAATCACATGCCTAAACTAAATAAAATCAAATCAAATCCCATAAATCACCTTCCTAATTAAATTAAATCACATGCCTAAACTAAATAAAATCAAATCAAATCCCATAAATCACCTTCCTAAATTAAACAAATCCCTTTCCTAAATCAAATCAAATCACCTTCCTAAACTAAAAAAAATCATTTCCTTATAACAAACTAATTAAATCTTCCCCATGATCACACAATCTCCATTTCCTACCCATACAAGGACAACCCTAACTCACTCTTATAAAAGGGACTCTCTACTCATTTCACAAAGACAGCTCTCTCTCGGCCCTCCCTTCCTCTTTCTTCTCTCCACACTCACGGCCTCACACTCACTCATCACAACCTCTCGCACACACCCTCTCACTTACACAGGCCATGACACCTTAAACAACAAACAAAACGCACTAAGACAGAACAATAAACCCCACTGCCACACACATAAATCCTAGCAAACACTCACTCATCACAACCCTCACGCACACACTCACTCATCACAGCCTCACGCACACACTCACTCAAGACACAGCCTCACGCACACACTCACTCAACACACAGCCTCATGCACACACTCACTCAACACACAACCCTCACGCACCCATAGTCCACTCATCACAGCCCTCACCGATTCACACACAGGTCATGCACTGCCCTCACTAATACTCACGTCCTCATCTCTCTCTTTTTATTCAAGTATTGCATGCTAAACACCCATAGCCAACTGCTGAAACAATGACCCTAAAATCAGTCCCAAAATAGCCCCCATGATCGAATAACCAGCCCTGAAAAATAGTCCCAAAAAAACCCAAAACAATCCCTAAATCACACCCAAAACCGTGAGCTAATAACCCTAAAACAGTCCAGAGAAAACACGAGCAAATTCGTTCCAAAATAATGAAGAAATCGAGACAAAACAGCGGAACAACGAGGGAAAATATCGAACCAGTGAACCAGAAAAGTTACAGAGCATTAACCCTTCCGGCGACGTCCCAACTCACTCTCGAGAAGCGACTTAAAAGGTAAGACCTGAGGGCACCCTTTGTCATATTTTATTTTGTCGTCCTGGAAACGGCATGTTTGGTTGGACGTGGAATACGTCCAACCAGGTATACGAGGTCCTACATTGAAAACGACCAAATACTTTGGTCATATATTTATTATTCCGCATTTATTTCGTATTATTAGTCTTTTATTATTTCGCATTTAATTTACGTTTATTGTTGCTTTATATTTCCGCATTTATTAATTTAATGAGTTCATGAGATTGAGTGCTTACCGTTATTTCGATTTACTTTTATGCATGCGAACTTAGATATAGGTTGTATGCGAACTTAGACATAGGTTATTCTTGCATGTGCATATTGCGTAGACTTTGTTATATCATCGCATAAATCCATTCATTACAAGTGGCATAAGTAAGGGACCGTTCCGAACCCAACAGTTTGAGGTCTTCCCTTGCGAGGGGTGAGTGCGGCCTAAAATCATTTCCCAGTTCACACTGGGTGGCGACTCCATTTTATTTCTCCGATTTAGTCCTCCGCGGGCTACTCCGTACTCCTGACCGGGCCGCGAGCCTGGAACAGCGTCGCCGTCTGTGTCCTACAGTCTGGCGACTCACTGGGGAAAGAGAATCGGCCCCGAAATAATGTCTTGTAATGTTTGTGATTTGTGCTTTAGTTAATCGTGTCTACAATGGGTTTAAGGGGTTTAAACAAAGGCACTATTAGAGCTAAGTAATGGTTTGGTGTCTTCCTTCATTCACCACCTTTCTATAAGGAAAAGCTGTGAAGGCACCTAGATAATCATTTACTCGAAGCTTATCGTGATGGACTAATTTGGAGGACCTACTGTTTATTCATGTCACCAAAGCGATAAGAGCCTAAGAGGCTTGGGTATTTAAGAGAGTTCGCTCCACCCTCCCTCTGGGGAATCTTCAATAAGAAATCCATTTGACAGTCATTCATGTTTCATCACTCGTTGGCACGTACCTTAGGGTATAAAAAAGGTGCGCTCACTTGGTCGCTCGAACCCTTGAGTGGGGAGACCTAGTTGTGAGCAATCCTTCGCTAGCGGGAGCCTTTGTCTACACTCCCATAAACCCACATGTGAACCATAGTCATATATCTCATAGAAGTTTTTCCTTTATGCTTTTGATAACCACATGCATATTATATCTCATGCATCGCACGCATTTCATGCATCTCATGCATACACGCATCATGTTAACCCCTGTGTCTTAAAAGCCATCATAGATATCCGTTAGGTTAGGGATAAAAGAAGACTCGTCAAGAAGAGTTTAGCAAACCTGGATGTCGGGGAAAAAAGGAAACCGAGAAACAGAAAATTTTACGGCAAGGATAGAAAGACCATTGTGGGGGCCTCAAAAAAAGAGAAAAAAAAAAGAAAAAAAAAAGAAAAAAACTTTGTTTGTTCTTAGTCCTTAATAGTTAGGTATAAGTCCGATGATGAAATTGATTGCTTCGGGGAGAAATCTTAGAAACGATAAAACTCTTTATGTGCTTTTATCTGATACTTTGAGTGATTGATTTATGTTAGACTCGTAAGCACTTGATTAGCAGTGAAAACCTGAGTAGTTAGCAAAGTGACTAGTTGAAGAAATTGTGGGTCGGTGAATGACTGTTCGCCTAAATGTATATCCTGATTTGCTTGTGTTATGATGTGTGGTATGGTTGAAAATAAAAGAAAAGTCTCTAAAGAAAGGAATTGAACCACCTATAACCGATAAACGTGAAGCTACCCATGGGCGAGTATTAGGACCACCGTGAGGAGAAATGCTACCTTAAATGGTAGGTGTGTTGAAAAAAAAGAAAAAATGGAAGTTCAAAACGAAAAGGAAAAAAAGAGAGAGACAAAAGAGAAAGAAAACTATACCACATTGAGCACCAAAAAGCAACTACAAGCATAATTGAGACATCTAGGTTGGTTTGACCTATCGATCCTAATTTTTAGACGAAATCATTGAGTTGGCTTACCTGGGGATGAATTTGCAAAGGAACTTTTGCACACACACTTTGAGTCTGGCTTAGATAATTTATTCAAAGACTTGGATTTGAGTTGCATTGAATGTTTTGAAGGTTCTCTGGTTTCAATACTGGGCATTCTTTGAGGGCAACAATATGTATAACTATTGAGACTATTTCGTAAGAGGCAGTATAGTACGTTGGTATGGAATGTCACATCACATGATCTACTTTGACCTAATGCAAGAAGCGAAAAACAGAAAGCTAAGCCAAGACTGGGGGCGACCAGTCTACCACCCCGCGAATAAGGGATGTGCCGAGAACTTGAGCCATGGGACGAAGGAAAAATGAACAATCACCAGAAAAGAACCGACAGAAGGAAATTATAAGCAGACCTAGGGGGCGACCAGGACATTTGTAGGCAAATGGCATCAAGGAAAACAAGGAAGGCCTAACCCATCGGAAGAGGAAATACATCCATGCATACATACATACACGTCACATACACGCATTTTTTTTGTTTTGTTCGCAGGTTTTGAAGAAAAGGAAAAAGTGGCAAAGACGAGCAGTTTCGGGAACAAAGCCCAGGGAAAAAAGCCCACAATCAACAGTTCGGGAATAAAGCCCACAATCAACACAAGTTAGGGAACAAAGAGCAGGGAATAAAGCCCACAATCAATTCAGTTCGGGAACAAAGCCCGCATAATCAACAGTTAGGGAATAAAGCCCACAATCAACAGTTCGGGAATAAAGCCCACAATCAACAGTTCGGGAACAGAGCCCAGGGAATAAAGCCCACAATCAACAGTTCGGGAATAAAGCCCACAATCAACACAAGTTCGGGAATAAAGCCCACAATCAATTCAGTTCGGGAACAAAGCCCGCACAATCAACAGTTATGGAATAAAGCCCACAATCAACAGTTCAGGAATAAAGCCCACAATCAACAGTTCGGGAACAGAGCCCAGGGAATAAAGCCCACAATCAACAGTTCAGGAATAAAGCCCATAATCAACACAAGTTCGGGAACAAAGCTCAGGGAATAAAGCCCACAATCAATTCAGTTCAGGAACAAAGCCCGCACAATCAACAGTTAGGGAATAAAGCCCACTCTCTACACAAATTCGGGAACAAAGCCGAGGGAACAAAGCCCACTCTCACCTCAATTCGGGAACAAAGCCCACTCTCTACACAGTTCGGGAACAAAGCCCAGGAACAAAGCCCACATTCAAAAAAACCCAGGGAACAAAGTCCACATTCAACAAAACCCAGGGAACAAAGCCCACATTCAACAAAGCCCAGAGAATAAAGCCCACAATCAACAGCTCGGGAACAAAGCCCACACTCAACACAAGTTCGGGAACAAAGCCAATATTCAGTACAGCCAGGGAACAAAGCCCACAATCAACACAAATTCGGGAATAAAGCATAGGGAACAAAGCCCACATTCAGTACAGCTCGGGAACAAAGCCCATCGTCAACACAGTTCGGGAACAAAGCCCGGGGGAACAAAGCCCACAACAAAGCCCACTCTCCACACAATTCGGGAACAAAGCCCAGGGAACAAAGCCCACTCTCTATACAGCTCGGGAACAAAGCCCATAGTCTACACAGTTCGGGAACAAAGCCCAGGGAACAAAGCCCACATTTAACAAGTTTGGGAATAAAGCCCACATTCAGGACCGCTCGGGAAAAAAGCCCACAGTCTACACAGTTTGGGAACAAAGCCCACTCTCAACACAGATCGGGAATAAAGACCACAATCAGTTCGGGAATAAAGCCCACCCTTAACAAAGCTCGCGAACAAAGCCCACTCTCCACACAGTTTGGGAATAAAGCCCACATTCAACACAACTCGGGAATAAGACCCTCATCTCAATTCGGGAACAAGACCCTCATCAGTAATGGTTCGGAAATGGACCATCACATCAGTTACGGTTCGGAAATGGACCATCACATCAGTAACGGTTCGAAAATGGACCATCACATCAGTGAAGGTTCAGAAATTGACAATCTCATCAATAACGGTTCGGAAATGGACCATCTCATCAGTAATGGTTCGGAAATGGACCATCACATCAGTGATGCCTCGGAAATAAAGTTTATCATGCCGAAAATGGCACTCCGAAAATGGATCACGGTTCGAAAATGCACCACTATCACATCAAACGCCGAAAATGGCACTCCGAAAATGGAGCACGGTTTGAAAATGGACCACTATCACATCAGACGCCGAAAATGGCACTCCGAAAATGGAGCACGGTTCGAAAATGAACCACTATCACATTAGACGCCGAAAATGGCACTCCGAAAATGGAGCACGGTTTGGAAATGAACCACTATCACATCAGACGCCGAAAATGGCACTCCGAAAATGGAGCACGGTTCGGAAATGGACCACTATCATATCAGACGCCGAAAATGGCACTCCAAAAATGGAGCACGGTTCGGAAATGGACCACTATCACATCAAACGCCAAAAATGACACTCCGAAAATAGAGCACGGTTCAGAAATGAACCACTATCACATCAGACGCCGAAAATGGCACTCCAAAAATGGAGCACGGTACTATCATATCAGACGCCGAAAATGGCACTCCGAAAATGGAGCACGGTTCGAAAATGGACCACTATCACATCAGACATCGAAAATGACACTCCGAAAATGGAGCACGGTTCAAAAATGGACCACTATCACATCAGACGCCGAAAATGGCACTCTGAAAATGGAGCACGGTTCGGAAATGGAGAACTATCGCAATCGCGACGCTTCGGAAAAGAGGTTTAGCATGCTGAAAATGGCACTCCGGAAATGGATCACAATCTCAACTCAGTAACGGTTCAGAAATGGACCACCTCTCATCAGTTCAGTTGGGTAGTGATTCCTAGAGATCGCAGCATCTTGCAGCGATGAACCTCAGAGGTCGCAGCACCTTACCACCAGATCAACTCAGTTCGAAGCAACAGGCAAGTCAGGCAGTAGCTGGCGAGCCAGGTAAGTAAAAATACATTGTATAACTTTGATAGGATTTTCATTGTCACACACTGCACAAGTCCCATCAAAGTGGGGGCGACTGTAGGCACTGCATTTTTGCATATAAGTCCCGATGATGATCCTCATATGAAGGCACTACCCTTTAAGTTGCGAAAGTAGCGGGAAACAGACGTCAGAAGGGAAAAGTCAGAAATTAATACCTTGTTAGACTTAATTCGTTTGCTTAGCTTTGGGTTCGCCCGTTGGATCTCTGTTTTAAAATTCATCATTGGCCCAAAACCCCGCAACCTACACCAAGCCACACACCTAAGCCCACACACCACCAACCACACGTCCAAGCCCATCAACTAACCATCCTATACGTCCATAAGCCTCCAAGCCCATCAAATCACCTTTCTAATTAAATTAAATCACATGCCTAAACTAAATAAAATAAAATCAAATCCCATAAATCACCTTCCTAATTAAATTAAATCACATGCCTAAACTAAATAAAATAAAATCAAATCCCATAAATCACCTTCCTAATTAAATTAAATCACATGCCTAAACTAAATAAAATCAAATAAAATCTCATAAATCACCTTCCTAAATTAAACAAATCCCTTTCCTAAATCAAAAAAAATCACCTTCCTAAACTAAAGAAATCATTTCCTTATAACAAACTAATTAAATCTTCCCCATGATCACACAATCTTCATTTCCTACCCATACAACGACAACCCTAACTCACTCTTATAAAAATGGACTTTCTCCTCTCTCCACAAAGACAGCTCTCTCTCGGCCCTCTCTTCCTCTTTTTTCTCTCCACACTCACGGCCTCACACTCACTCATCACAGCCTCACGCACACACCCTCTCACTTACACAGGCCATGACACCTTAAACAACAAACAAAATGCTCTAAGACAGAACAACAAACCCCACTGCCACACACATAAACCCTAGCAAACACTCACTCATCACAACCCTCACGCACACACTCACTCAACACACAGCCTCACGCACACACTCACTCAACACACAGCCTCACTTACACACTCACTCAACATACAGCCTCACGCACACACTCACTCAACACACAACCCTCACGCACCCACAGTCCACTCATCACAGCCCTCACCGATTCACACACAGGTCACGCACTGCCCTCACTAATACTCACGTCCTCGTCTCTCTCTTTTTATTCAAGTATTGCACGCTAAACACCCATAGCCAACTACCGAAACAAAGACCCTAAAATCAATCCCAAAACAGCCCCCATGACCGAATAACCAGCCTTGAAAATAGTCCCAAAACTGTCCCTAAATCACACCCAAAACCGTGAGCTAATAACCCTAAAATAGTCCAGAGAAAACAGCAGCAAAATCGTTCCAAAACAATGAAGAAATCGAGACAAAACAATGGAACAGCGAGGGAAAATATCGAACCAGTGAACCAGAAATGTTACAGAGCATTAACCCTTCCGGCGACGTCCCAACGCACTCCCGAGAAGGGACTTAAAAGGTAAGACCTGAGGGCACCCTTTGTCATATTTTATTTTGTCGTCCTGGAAACAACATGCTTGGTTAGACGTGGAATACGTCCAACCAGGTATACGAAGTCTACATTGAAAACGGCCAAATACTTTGGTCATATATTTATTGTTCCACATTTATTTCCTATTATTAGTCTTTTATTATTTCGCATTTAATTTATGTTTATTGTTGCTTTATATTTCCACATTTATTAATTTAATGAGTTCATGAGATTGAGTGTTTACCGTTATTTCGATTTACTTTTATGCATGTGAACTTAGATATAGATTGTATGCGGACTTAGACATAGGTTATTCTTGCATGTGCATGTTGCGTAGACTTGGTTATATTATCGCATAAATCCATTCATTACAAGTGGCTTAAGTAAGGGACTGTTCCAAACCCAACGGTTTGAGGTCTTCCCTTGCGAAGGGTGAGTGTGGCCTTAAATCATTTCCCAGTTCACACTGGGTGGCGACTCCATTTTATTTTTCCGGTTTAGTCCCTCGGGGGCTACTCCATACTCCCGATCGGGCCGTGAGCCTTGAACAGTGTCGCCGATTTCTGTGTCCTACACTATGTTTTGCTATAAATAGCAAGCTTGAGCAAGGTTTTAATCAAGCTTGAGAAAACTAAATACAAGTAAGAATTAGAGAAATTAGACTAAGTTAGAGAAATGTTTAGAGATCTCTACAATATTTCAATTAGGAGAAATCAAGATTGGATCTTGAAGTGAAGTTTTCTAGCATTGGAATCAAAATTGGATCTTGGAGTCAAGCTTGCTAACTTTGGATTTTCTCTACAACATTTCAACAAAGAGAAGTAGATTGGATCTTTGAATCAACCTTACTAGGTAAGTTTGATCTTCTCCAAAAGTTATGTTTTTCATTTGTGAGTTTTCATTAATGAGACATATAGTGATGAATTATGTATTAGATACATAATAACATAGCTTGATGTTGAAATTAGGCTAATTAATTGTGTTAGGATGCTTTGGAAGTATAAACACAATATGCTTGTAATTGGGTCAAAATGTTTATGTTGGACATAGACATAAAATTAGAGTTTGGAACTCTAGATGAAAGCTTAGAGTTATGACTACCATTCTAGAATAACTTGACTACCTTTGGGTGACCTAGAATTATTCACGAGTCACTTTATTATGGGATTCTAATTTGGTTTGTGTTTTGGATTCAAATTTACGCAAGTGCGTATTTAGAATAAATTTATATTTTTGTAAAAATATTTGATATTTTGAAAATTTTGATTTTTGTTCTATAACATGTGTTAATGTTGTTTTTGATGTTAAAATTAATTTTAGGTGTTTTGAAAGTGTTTAGGGAAGGTTAGAAATAATTAGGGTTAAGAAACCCTAATTCCTTCAGCTCTCTGTTTCCAGAGAGCTGAGGGCAAAGCTGAAGCAATTGTGAAATAAAAAAAATTAATAATTTGTTTTGCACGCACAGTACACGCGTGCACTGTAGCGCCCGCGTCATGTAAGCATGCGCTAAATCTTATTTTTCCCATTTTTGAGTTTCCGGACTCCGATTCAGCCATGATTTTTTCCTATACAGTCGTAATGGAATATAATATTTCATTAACTTATTTAAAATTATATGATATCCATGGAATAGACCCATTTTCACTGTGTGCAGTACCGATCCAACTCTATGGGTCCCACAACCGCCCAACATCAGTAACAATCAAGCACTTCGATTTGTATGTATTCAGGTTGTTCAAATCAATAGTATAATTATTTCATTTTCTAAGCCATACAAGTAAGCACTCATTCAAGAAACTCCTAATTTCACATTTAGAATCATCAAAAGAAAATTCTTACCTTTATCATTTAATTGACTAATGCTTAAAAAGTTGAAGGATAAACCTTCTATCGATCACATATTATCAATAATGAGAGTAGATACATTACTAACAGATCCTTGACCAAGGATATTTCCTTTCTTGTTACCTCTAAAAGTGGCACTACCTGATTTAGATATCTTTTTGAATGATGTGAATAGATTAGGGTTTCCAGTCATATGTCTAGAACACCCATTATCCAAGTACCACTTTGATGCACTAAAAGACTTTGCTCTTAAACATACCTACACAAGATCAAAACATTTTAGGTGTCCATGTTTCTTTTGGGTCCTTGAGGGTTAGTAATAGTTCCTTTTGGAACCCATACTTGCACCACTTTCTTTCCAAAAACATTCTTGATCTTAAGATGCACTTATCATTATTTTTATGCAAATATGAATCATGGAATATATAATGAGATGGCATAGCATAAATATGACCTACTGCCTTATATTCATTCTTAGCATATTTTGTTATAATACCAAAATGTCTCACGAGTATATGATGATACCTTTCGGGCTGAACATAGAAAGCATCATTTTGAAAATATCTTGAAGTGCTAGTATGCACACTACCCATATCATAGGTATTAGGCACATTTGATGCATAACTCATGGATTTAGAACTAGATTCCATATTATGCTTATTACTCCTTTTAATGGTAGAAGGAACATAGCAAAATGATTTAGATTTCAAATTTGGTTCATTATCATTCATAAACATATACGATGTGAAATTAGCATATAAACCATGTGCATCAAATTTCTTAAGTTTCACCTCATCGTGCATCACATCATATCCTAAACCTGATTTATCAAGAGATTGTCTAAGAGATGATAATAAAATATTAAGTTTACATGAGCTCTTGTGAAACTTAAATAAAGACTCTTCCAAGTCTTTGTATGTTCTTTTCCTTCAAGTGTTAATTTCATCAATTAGGCTAGAGTTAACAGCGGATGTAGGAGTTGATCTTGTTAACTTTTCATGGAAAAGCTCCTTGCGCGACGGAATTTGCACTTAGACCTCGAAATCAGATTTGAAATTTTTTTCTTCTTCCTTTTTCTGGTTTGGCCAGTTGGACACTCCCAAATCAGCCCCTAAATTTTGACAATAGCAGTTTCCGGACAACCCTTGCAGTTCAGCGATTCCAACACACTTCGGAAAGTTTTTGTGTATCGGAAGTTCCTAACTGATACCTTGGTATAGTTTCTGCACCACTAAAACAGCCTCGAAAAAGCCCTGAACAGCAACTTTATGCGGGTATTGCAGTGCAGGTTTTGTTACTACAGTTTGCACAACTTCAGGATATTTTAGGATTGATTTTATGCAACCAAATCAGCACTAAAATAATCCCTATTGAGTCCTCTATACCCCAATTAATTTCACAAAAAATCAGACATTTGATTTGATGCAAATCCACGAAATTACAATCAAAATTGCATTTGATTTTAAAAACACAAACCACTACAAGAAAATGTATCTTTAGCGTCCAAACATTTAGCGTCGAAACTAATTTCGACGCTAATATGAATTTTAGCGTCGATTAACATATTCGACGCCAAATGTCAAAGTTTTTATGTCGAAATTTACTTTGGACGCAAAAGGGTATACTTTTAGCATTGCATTTTCAAGACGACGCTAAAAGTTGTAAATTTAGCGCCGACATAAAGATTTTTAACTATTCCCCTTACATTTGGCGTCGAATTAATTTACGATGCTAAAATTATAACTTTTAGCGTCGAATAATAATTTCGACGCTTAAAATATGACATTTAGCGTCGACTATTTTGCGTCGCTAAAGGTTTATGACAATAGCACCAATAGTCCTTTTACCTTTAGCGTCAAAATGAAATTACGACGCTAAATGTCACATTTGTAGCGTCGAAATTTTATTTCAACGCTAAATGTCACATTTTTAGCGTCGAAATAAAGTACTTCGACGCTAAAACTATATTAAAATGCAGCATCACCAACCCTTCTTCCCCCTCTGCTTTTTCTCTCATCCTCTGCAATCTCATCCTCTGCAATCTTACTCTCTCATCTGTAACCTCACAACTCTAACTCCTACAAATTTTCAATAAAACTTTAATTAATTTTCCATAAGGTAAATTTTCTTTCATATCTCTTTATTATTTTTCTTTATATTTGCAAAGAATAAGTATTCTCACTTAAGTTATTTCAGTTTAATTTTTCTAAAAAATTATGGTTTTCATTTTTTATAATTATATTTATTATATACCTTGTGTTAGTGGTTTATGATGCATATATGTAGATTAGTTAATTAACTAAATATGTTTTATTTTGTAACTAATTAATTAATTAATTAACTGAATATATATGTGTATGCTTAAATAAATAATTAATTAATTGGTGATGTTGATGAGTGTAATATGATGTCTAATAATTATATTTTTATATTTAGATATTTGGCTGAAATGGATAGAAATTGGATGAGCTCGGTGGATAGATTGAGTGTTGAATACCGTAATGGAGTGTATAAGTTCATGGAATCGGTAAAACAACACATTGATGTAGAAGGTCGTGTTCGGTGTCCATGTACAAATTATTTGAATAGGAAAAGGAAATGGTTAGATGAAGTTTATAATCATTTATACATGTAAGGAATATCACCAACTTACCGTACGTGGATTTATCACGGTGAGCAGTATAATTCTCAATCACGGTTTATTGATTCCGGTGAAGGGAGTAGTGGTTACAATCAACCAGCAAATAATGAGATAATCGATGCTTTGCATGACTTACAAGGTCCACAAAATGGTCATAGTGTTAGCGGTGACATACCAGTGTTAGGTGGAAATGATCAAAATTTATTTAGTGAACTGCTTGATGAGGCAAAAAAAATACCATTTGAAGGTGCTGGAATGTCGATCTTGAATTTCATTGTGAAATTATTACACATTAAAGTGATCAACAGAATGACCAACAAAAGTATTGATATGATGCTAGACTTACTGGGGCAAATGTTAGCGGTTGGAAGCAAATTGCCTAAGTCGTATTACGAGGCAAAGAAAATGTTGCGTGATCTGGGAATGGGATATGAATCCATTCATGCTTGTAAGTATGACTGTGTATTATTTCGTGCCGAGTATGAATCACTTGAATATTTTCCGATATGTGGTGAAAGTCGGTACAAAATCTGTGGTATGGGAAAGAAAGTGCCTCAGAAGATATTACGATATTTCCCATTAACACCCAGGCTGCAGAGGTTTTTCATGTCACGACACACAGCGACTGACATGATGTGGCATCATGAAAAGAGGATCGGTGCGGATGGCATACTCAGATATCATGCGGATGGAACCGAGTGGAAGGAATTTGATGACATGTACCTCTGTTTCGCTAAGGACCCCCATAATGTCAGGTTAGGTCTTGCCTCCTATCGTTTTAACCCGTTTAGGAATATGTACAACTCTTATAGCATGTGGCCCATTATTTTTATTCCATATAACTTACCTCTATAGAAATGTATGAAGGATCCGTTCATGTTTATGTCATTGCTTATCCCTGGTCCATGTTCCCCTGGTAAAGATATGAATATGTACTTGAGACCATCGATCGAGGAGTTACAAACATTATGGAATGTGGGTGTGCATACCTATGATGAAGCTTCTCAGCAGTATTTTCATATGCATGCCGCATTATTATGGATCATTAATGATTTTCCAGCTTATGGTTCATTATCTGGATGAAGCACTAAGGGATACATGGCATGTCCAGTTTGTGCGGGTCAAACACCTTCGCAATGGTTATGAAATAAAATAGGATACACATGGCACAAAATATTTCTTGAGTTGAGTCATCCTTGGTGGAGAAGTAAATTATTCAACGGTCAACAAGAACCTCAGAGTATACCAGTCCATCGTCTGGATTCGACATACTTGCCAACATCAACATCTAAGAGGCAGCACACCAGGGAAACATCCTAATAATAGAGAAAAAATCGAAAACGTCAACCTGAAGAGTTGAATTGGACGGGAAAAAGTATTTTATTTGAGTTAGAGTATTGAGGGAGTCTGAGTCTGCGACATACTTTGGATGTAATGCATATAGAAAAAAACATATGCGAGAGTTTAGTAGGCACACTGTTCAATATTCCGGGTAAGACGAAAGACACTGTAAATGCTAGATTGGACCTACAAGATCTTAGAATTCGCAGTGAATTACATTTACAGGTCATTCCTCGAGGTCTTATTAAATCACCCGCTAGTTATGTGCTAAGTCAATCAGAGAGAAAATCATTCTGTGATTGGCTGAAAAGGTTAAATTTCATGATGATTATGCATCGAATATTGGACGTTGGGTCAGAGATGATACAATAAATGGGTTAAAGAGTCAAGACTGTCATATGAATGCAATTTTGGCAACATATGGACTTTCTCATGATGTTGTTATATCTTTATCACCCAAATCAGTATCCTTTAAAAGTTTATATGGTTAAAGATATTTTGAGCATTCCATGTGTAATGATAAAATTTTATATGGTTATTAAAATATTGAAATTTCATTAGCATCATTATGATTATTTTTGTGTCATTGATAGTGTCGGAATTCTTATTTTGCAAATGGCACTGGGAAATCGCAGACGCGCTAATGCGACTCCATCTACATCTGCAAGAACAGATGCCCTTGCTGGGGTCTCTGCTAGCACAGGTGACTCGAGTACAGCGAAGGGTCGAGAAAGAACCCATGGCCTGGGGTTGGTTAAGCACGTTAAGGCTCACGACCGTATCCGGATAGAGATATCAAATGATGGATAAAGACAAATTGGGCAACATAATTCAGCGTTTACTACAGCCATAGGTGCTGCAGCTCGATTTGAAGCTCCCCAAAACTACGTTTCTTGGAGAAAGATACCGGGAGACGAAAATCAACCAGCTCTTCCCTTCGCTACTTGTGAGTTTCCTTATAGTATTAAGTTTTCGATATTATTTGTTAATTTAAATTTTTATTTTATACTCATTTTTACTTGGTTGCTATTCCTGTATGAGTGGTTCGACGTCGATCTGACCAAAGTTAATGTCCAACAGTATCTTGACTAACACATGGGGAAAAATTATAAGGATTATAGGACAAAAGTCCTGAAACTAATATTCGACGAATATGGACCTTTGGATGCTCCACAACACAAGCCTAATTTTATAAAAGAGCAAGACTGGACATTCTTGTGTGAGCTTTGGTCTAGCGAGAAACACGAGGTAAATTTTAAAATAAACAGAAATTGATAATTCTCTTCATTTTTGGTACTTACAGTGTTGTTAAATATATAATAAATGTCACGCAAATGCGGAGAATCGAAGTCACTTGCGTTTTAACAACTGTGGAGGTTCCAAGCCATTTATCCAACATCGTGCCGAACATTCTGAGGTAAATATATCCTAAACTGTAATTTAACAGTTCATTAGTTTTACTAATATCGAATAATAGTACAATTATTTTATGTTTTTAGCAGAGTAGCACATGTGGGGTGCAGTTATTTCCAGATTTTTTCCGAGTGACGCACTATAATGAGAAGAAAAATGGATAAATGAAGAAGCCGAACGCTGTTATGTAAGTTTAAGTTTTTAAAATAAAATAATTATTATTTTAAATTGATTTTTTTCTTTTCAAATTCTAACATTAACTTAATTTTTTTTAAATAGAACGAAATGGTGGAGCTCCAACATCAAACTCATGAGACAGGGTCCAACCCGATACCAAATGAGCAGTTGTCGCAATTGATTTTCAAGAACCAGATAGCGTACAACATCAGCCTTGGCACTCGTAAGAAGTTGACGTCATCTACACGCACTGTTGTTTCTGTTGGTTTTTGCTAAGGTCCCAAGATCATAAACAAGCATGAAATAAGTGCGAATACAAATCAACGAAGTTGCGGAATACTCACATCGAGTTGAGCAACGCGCAAGGCAACAAAACGAACTTTCTGCCTCCGTGGACTGCTCGGCAGTGGCAGTGAATTGCTCACTGTTTTCGGCCATGTGTCTCCAATTTTTGAGCTCTAAGCTTCGTCAAACGATTCCCGGCTTATGGGTGGACTTCCCTATCACCTTCGCATGACTTCGTAGTGTTCTAGTACTCCCGATTTTGCCATAAAATCGCGACTCTAAGCTTCCATTTTTCTTCTTGATTCTCGGCAGTGGCTGCCAAAACCAGAAGCAAAAACAGCCCTCCATGGGCGTGAGAGAGGAGAGAAAATGTGAGAGGAGAGATGATGTGTTGTTAATTCAATTGTGTATCTAATACCAATTTTTATTAAAAGTCAAATACCTAAATCAAATAAAGGTAAATAGTTTTTAATTAATCCAACAACTCACATCAACCATCACACTTGAGTGTCAAACACTCAAACATCAACTCACATCAACTCACATCAATCAATCAATCAATGGTTACATCACTCAAAGTGACATGATTTGACGCTTGATGTGACGCTAGATATAACTAGCGATTTGACGCTTGATTTGACTTGCGTGCCGCATTCGAATTCGAAATGCGAATGAGCTCGAAAATAATCTCGGGCTCGGGTTCGCTAATTCCAAATTAACGAATTTTCCATTGCGTCGTAATTAAATGATTACGCCTAGCGAAATCTCTATTCACGTCGCTAACGAATTAATTATAAATTAATTCGTTCGCCCGAATTAAAATCTAATTTTAATTCCGCGTTGAAATCCAATTTCATTTAATATATCGAATATATTAATTTATCGATTAATTCCAAATTAATCGTTATCTCTCTTTTAATGATATTTTATCCAAGATAAAATATCTCCGCAATTAATCCCAGATTAATATTTTCTCTCTTCTAATTAATCACAGAATAAATTAGAGTGCGAGTCATACGTCATCGGTGAATCTTTGGGAAGCGACCCATGAGATCCCCGGATATGTTGGCAGTAAATTCGGTCGTCGGGCTATCCAAACACGTAAGTACCTAGTACTACGTTTTACCGATTTACAAGACAAGGTTGGCTTCTAGCAAAGCGCCATGCCTACCCAATTCTCCAGAAATATCCTTACTGGAATAAAAGATCTATATCAGGTGTAGTATATGTAGTATTGCGTATTTCGATCCAGTATCGGATGATCACGTGCTAGGCCTGGGGCTGGAATTGTGTCTGCCCCGTACGAAGCACATGTCGGATGTCTGGTAACTAGTCTCTATAATCAGATAAACATGACCTTGTCATTTTATCCCGATGACTGCAGTACTTAAGAGTACTAGTACCGTATCCTACGTGACCATCATCTCCATATGACTGGAGTGACACTTCCGTCTTGACATCACACCCAACATACTACGATTCTCAATATACCCAGCATAGGCTTACACAGAACCTGTTAAAGCCCTGGACGACCACAACCAAAGTATATTGATTGTCGCAAGTATTAGTGGTGCAAGTCTCAGGTTAAGACCAAATACACCTACCTTGATTTCGGACTTCCATAGACACATAGTCATACTACCAATGGAATTCCGAAGGGGGTCTATCTAGAGCGAAGCTATTTCCCGTACCATCGGTAAAACACAACCTCCTATTACACTTGCATGAGTATCCTATACCCAAATATTTGAGAACTATGTCGTTGTGCCCTCACAATGCGCACAAGTGTAATACTAGTTTTTTACGCATTTATCGATGTCCAATCTCGACAATGCTCTGACTAGGGATATTTAATGATTTATCCTTCGTGGACTGATACTGTCTCATATCATTCTCAATCCAGGAACAAATCATAGGGACCTCCTATCATTTATACATCTAGGTAATCTAATCACAAATGATAAGAGTGCAATCTCCTTTGTCACATAGTTAATTTGTACAACAACACCGTGATCTGTACAAATAGTGACGCTATGGGTCATAATTGTCCAACAATCTCCCACTTGGCCTATAGCCAGTCACTCGAGTGTCTTACACCCGAACTATGTACGGTTGGCTCAAACTGCTGAGAAAAAGTCTTTCGTCAGCGGATTTTCATGATTATCATCTGATGCGATTTATTCGATCATCACATCACCACGATGTATGATCCGAACGAATCAGATGAATATCGAAGTACGTATCTGGATCGTTGATGAGACCATTAATTCTTTAGCCTGCGCTGCAGCCTAGCTCAGCTGCTAACATAACTATATCTATCCTAATTAGATTTTGTATCGACCCAGAAGGCTTCTATTGTTGCCTCAGCTTCAGCAATAACCCGCATTTGTTGTTTATTCGGTAACTATATCTTGCTTGGAAGATTTCCAGCTCACTGTTCTGTTATTCAAACTTTGTAGTACCGTTTGCGACTTGTAGTCGTTTTATCGGTTTATGAAACTTGCAGTAGTGATCCTAGTCACTTCAAGTTCTCCTTCTCCACAGTTTAAGACATCATCCTTAGTTCTCTAAGATACTAACGGATATTCTTAACATCAATCCAGTGACTATCACTTGGATTGGCCTGTTTGTGAATCCATATGCTCAAAGCGTATTAGACACCACGTCACGTACATTTTTCAATGTGCGAGTTCTCGGAGAGTATTTATGAAAGCCAAGCTTTCACCGATAGTATTTTTATGGGAATATCATTTCCAAGAAATGACATATTATCATTATTTTTATAGGACAGTCACTGTCAGTGCGCTCCCACTAACCTTCTTATATACACAAGAATCATTTACGTTTTGAATTAAATCATAAACTATTATGATTACATCAAAACGATAATCCCAAGAACCTATGATTGCTTCAATCCAAACATGGATCGAACAACCTGCAAACCTTGTTTGCTTGTTATGTACGACAAAACCGACAGGATGTTATAAACATCCTCCAAAAGGTTTCCTTTTCAGGAAAGCGATTTTGCGCTGACATATTTCATAAATGAAACATGCAGCGTTAGCAAGCATTATCCAAATGGATTTACTGTGGCAACAAGTAAAAGGTTGAATCGTAATAAATACAATGTTGATAATGATATCTTTCTGCTACAAGCCTAGCTTAGTACGTTGGTATGTTGCCTTCCATGTATGTCTTCCTTGAAGACTTATAAGTACCAATAGGCACAATGCCTTGCGGTACATCAACTAGTATCCAAACTTGTTGATATACATGGAATCCATTTCGGATTCATGGCACTTTTCCATAATAAGGGAGTCGATACCTTGTATCACTTCCTCATACATAGTCAGTTGGTATACCTCAATAAGATTGACATCTTTATGAGGTGAGATCAGAAACCCATACCCCAGGTTGTCTTCTGACTCTCTCCGACTTACGTGGTTCTTGTGTATTCGAAGATTAATGGTATAGTTTCATCCTTGATGAACTATATATGTTCCATTAGGACTCGGTGCCTGGAATAGTATTACTCCGATTTTCATTGAGTTTTACTATCCTCCCACTTACCACTGCATATCGGTATTCCTCTTAGGAAAACCACATGGTGAGCAACAATCTAATTGTTCTCTCTTGTGAGTTGTATAAGTACTATACTTAGGTATCCCTAGGATAACCTACAATTGGCACTTATCCAATTTTGGTTTTAGTTTGGTATCATCCATACATATGCCCAGCATACCCAAATTTTCAGGAATGAGAAACCTAGTTTCTTTCCTGTTCATATCTAATATGAAATTTGTCAAACAGATTTTTATGGAACCTTATTCTAAATAAGTTATGCACTGTTTAAAGCTTATCCGTTGAAGGAAATGGTAGCTCAGAGCGACTCATGATTAGCCTTATCATGTCTAATATAATTCGGTTTATCTCAGTTCGGACACACCATCAAGATGACGTGTTCCGGGAGGAGTCCTCTTTGAAAGAATGCTATACTCTTTCAAGTATATTAGAAACTTATTGCTTAAGTATTTTCATTACGGTCTTAACGTGACGGTTTAATACTTTAGCCGATCTGTTTGTCTATTTCATGTCGAAACTGTAAAAGTTTCCGATTTGTGTTTCAATAGATACAATGACCAAAGTTGACAACTAGCAACATGTCAAGGCCCCCAAATGAGAAGGAAAGATATATATACCCATTATGTATGCGATTTACATATGATACAGTCCATCGCCTCACTGTATCCCCACCTATTGACCTAGAGTACGGAAAATGTCTACCCATATGGTTAAAGGTATGATGTTGATAGTGTCATGAATCGTGCTAACCCAAGAATCTCAAATGATTCTTCCGCTGTGGCCACAGTCTCAAGCACTGATCACACATATCAACCCACGAACTAGAATACTACTCTTATAAGAAAATATTATCTGAGAGAGTGATGATTCTCTGTTGTATCTTTACAAACTTCATGTGTTTCAACAAATGACCTAATCATACCCTTATGACCGGATCTTTTGAACCAGGGAAGGAGAATGTCAAAGTTATTTGATCCACACATAATATTGTAAAGACCTCAAGTCTAAGGACTTGTCATACAATCGATACATGAAAGTTATCACAGACACATGGGATAAACACTCCATATGAAAACTTTCGACGGTCAGTTCGATGGACACGAGCAACTCATGAATCCATGTGATACACCAAGCGGAAGGATCTCCGCTAGTAGCCTATGAGATCGGCTACCCCACTTAAGGGCGGATCATATCATCATGCTAGTCTCTCCACTTTGTAAACGCCCAGATTATTCAAAAAACTATGACTATGAACATTTAAGAGTAATGATTCTCATAAGGCGTGGAAGCTATCGTCTTATTACTCCAATGGCTTTATTACAGTGTTGATGATTTATATAAGTTATGTAAGACACATATAATAAAGATTTTCATTTTATTAATTAATGAAAATATTACAAATACATGTAGCCCATCCATTAGTTGAGTATAAGGCATATCCCTAACAATCTCCCACTTACACTATAGCCAACTAGTATGAATCTGGACAGCATACTCTCGGGTGTACCTATCATGCTTTTGTTGAGTCAGCCCTTTAGTCAGAGAATCTGCAAGATATCTTCTGTGGGTATTTTCTCTATAATAACTTCTTTTCTCTCAACAATCTCCTTGATGAGATGAAATCGCCTGAGTACATGCTTGGATTTCTAGTGGGACCTTGGTTCATTTGATTGAGTAATGGCGCCCGTGTTGTCACAGTACATCATGATGCCATTCTTTATCGCAGGAAGCACTTCCAGTTCCGTGATGAACTTATTTATCCAAACTGATTCTTTAGCTGCCTCAGATGCTGCAATATACTCGGCTTCAGTGGTGGAGTCCGCTATAGTTGACTGCTTTAAGCTTTTCCAACTGACAGCACCGCCGTTCAAAGTAAACAGATTCCTGTTTGCGATCTGCTATCATCCATATCGGTTTGAAAGCTCACATCACAGTAACCAATGAATTTCATCTCAGAACAATCTTCGTATGTCAAAAACATATCCTTAGTTCTTCTCAGATACTTGAGGATTATTTTGACAGCTGCCCAGTGTTGCTCACCAGGATTTGCCCGATACCTGTTCGTTATGCTAAGAGCATAAGAGACATCAGGTCTTGTACATAGCATGGCGTACATGATCGATCTTATTGCTGAAGCATAATGGATCCTACTCATACGCTCTCTATCTGAATGAGTATGTGGACATTGCTCCTTAGATAATTTGATTCCATGATAAGTATGTAAATTACCTCTTTTGGAATCTTCCATTTTGAATCTTTTCAAAACTTTATCTATGTACGTAGATTGAGAAAGTCCTAACAACCTCTTAGATCTATCACGGTAGATCTTAATGCCGATGATGTAGGCTGCTTCTCCCAAATCTTTCATGGAGAAATTCTGAGATAACCATTGCTTGGTGGCTTGCATCATGGGAATATCATTCATGATGATTAATATGTCATCGACATATAATACAAGAAATAAAACGGCACTTCCCCTACTTTTCCTGTAAACACAAGGCTCGTCTACATTTTTTATGAAGTCAAATTCTTTGATTGTCTTATCAAATCGTATATTCCAACTTCTGGAGGCTTGCTTGAGTCCATAAATGGATCGTTTAAGCTTGCATACTTTATTATGATCATCCTTAGATGCAAACCCCTCAGGTTGTGTCATATAGACTTCCTCTACGAGGTTCTCATTGAGGAAAGCTGTTTTGACATCCATATGCCAAATCTCATAATCAAAGTGTGCAGCTAGTGCCAATAAAATTCGAATGGACTTTATCATTGCAACAGGCGAGAAGGTTTCCTCATAGTCAATTCCTTGGATTTGTCTATAACCTTTCGCCACCAACCTAGCCTTATAGGTTTGTATATTGCCTTCTACATCAGTTTTACGCTTGTAAATCCACTTGCAGCCTATGGGTTTTATCCCTTCAGGTGCATCTACCAAGTTCCAGACTTGATTCTGATACATAGAGTCTATTTTAGATTTCATGGCCTCAAGCCACTTGACTGAATCAATGTCACGCATTACTTCATCATAACTGGTGGGATCTTCATTATCAATGACCTGATCATGTTCCTCATCAATATGGAAACCATATCTTTCAGGCTCATGTCTTTCCCTACCAGACCTTCTGAGTTCATAACCTTGTGGTTGTTCCGTCGCTACACTTTTTAGGGGCCTGGGGTTTAGTTATATGTTAGTTTGTTCTTCTCGTACCTCATCGAGGTCAAGTTTACTCCCACTATATTTCTTGAGAAGGAATTCATTCTCTAGAAATTTAGCATTTTGTGAGACAAATGTTCTTTGTTCATTTGGGACGTAGAACAAGTATGCTCTTGAGTTCGAGGCATATCCTACAAACTTAAATTTAACTGCCCTATCATCCAATTTGTTAGTTTGTGTGAGCTTGACATATGCATCACATCCCCAAACTCTTAGATAACTAAGACTATGATGTTTCCCAGACCATAACTCATATGGTGTTTGACTAACAGTCTTGGAAGGAACTTGGTTTAGTAGTAGTGTTGCAGTTTCTAAAGCAAGACCCCAAAAAGAAAGAGGTAGATTCGTGCCTGGCATCATTGATCGGACCATATCTAATAATGTCTGATTTCTCCTTTCAGAGACCCCATTATGCTGTGGAGTTCCCGGAGGAGTCCACTGTGGAACAATGCCATTTTCTCTCAAATAATCTTGAAATTCGTTGCTTAAGTATTCACCACCTCGATCAGACCTTAATGACTTAATACTTTTATTAAGCTGTTTTTCTACTTCAGCTTTGAAGTCTTTGAATTTCTCAAAGGCTTCAGATTTGTACCGCATAAGGTACACATACCCATATTGCGAGTGATCATCGATAAAGGTAATGAAGTAGGAGAATCTACCTCTAGTGGTGACTGACATTGGTCTGCATACATCAGAGTGTATGAGTTCTAATGTCTTAGTTGCATGCTGTCCTTTACATTTGAAGGGTAATTTGGTCATTTTACCAAGTAAACAAGACTCACAAGTTCCATAAGGTTCATATTTGAAGGGTTGAAATACCCATCCTTATGTAGCTTAGTTAATCTTATTTCATTGATATGACCTAAGCGACTGTGCCATAGAAGTGATTCATTAAGATTATTCGAGTTAACGTTGTATATATTAGAGGTTGAACATTCTTTGTTAGTTTGTAAGACATAGATACCATTATTCAAAATACCATCTCCATATTTTATTTCATTGAAATAAATAGAACATTCATTACAACTTATTAGGCATGAAAAGCCTTTATTACATAAAGAAGAAATTGAAATGATGTTCTTTACTAGAGAAGGTACATAAACACAATCTTCTAAGTCTAAAACTAAACCATTCGATAAAACTAATGAATAAGTCCCCAAGCACAATGCAGCCAATTTTGCTCCATTACCCATGCGTAAGTCAACCTCCCCATGACGGAGTCTCCTACTTTTTCTCAGGCCCTGCACATTGTTACACAAGTGAGTCCCACAACCGGTGTCAAGCACCCAAGTAGAAGGTTCAGAGTTTTGAGAATATAGTTCAATCATATACAACATACCTGAAGCATTGAGCTTCTTGGCCTCTTGGGCTTCCCTAGCTTCATTGGCTTTCAAGGATCTACATTCTTTCTTCCAATGACCATTCTTTCCACAAAAGAAACATTTCCCATTTCCATTTTTCTTCTCCACCTTACCATTAGGCTTTAGGTGATCTGGAGCCTTGACCTTGCCCTTATTTTTCTTTGGGCCTCGTGGCTTCAGGTACGTACCCATAAGCATGACGGAGGTTTTAAGCTCTGGTTTCAAGTCCTTCTCTGCTTGCTTTATCAGATTGTGCAATTCAACTAAAGTAGCTTCTTTATCAGACAGATGAAACTGCATAATAAAGTTAGAGAATTCTTTTGGTAAGGATTGAAGAATTAGATCCTGACATATCTCATGATCAATGATGAACCCGAGGTTGGCCAATTTTTCAATGTGGCCAATCATCTTAAGCACATGTCTACTAACAGATCCTTCCTTATAGATTGTTTGGAATAAGGCACATGACACTTAGAATCTCACAGTATGAACGGAAGTTGCATACAACTCCTTCAAGTGAAAGATGATGGTTTGAGCATCCATATCTTCGTGAGCTTTCTGAAGTTCATCCGACATAGAGCCAAGCATTATGCAAACTGATTTCTCATCATCATCCAAGTGTTTCTTCCAAGCATCAAATGTATTTTGGTCAGCATCTTCTGCGGGTTGAGGGGGAAACGGTCTTTCAAGAACATAGAAAATCTTTTCTATCGTAAGACAATTTTAAGGTTTCTAAACCAGTCATTGTAGTTGTCCCCTTTGAGCTTATGCTCATCAAGGATGGAACGAAGTGATACTCTGTTTTCCATTTGAATGTTTGTGAAATATTTTAACCCACATGTTAAGAGAGAATATTAAAATTAGGAATATGTTTTCATTAATGTTTCATAATAACATGGGCTTTTAATATTATGAATTTGCTCCCACTCAATTGTTTTAAAATTTTAAGCAAATCGCATCAACCCCAATATGATGGATCTCTTGTGAGCTAGGATCCCATTATCATCATTTCATAACTCCGACTAGGGCCGGTCGTTATAAAATATGATAATTAGGTAGGTTTCCAACCAATTTATGATATAAATCACAATTCATTGATCATTGGGTTGGGCAATCAAACATGCCATAACTTATGCTAGTCCTTGTGGACACCCAATCTTTGCCACTAAGTTATAAGACAACGCCTAAGGGTCGCTGCGTCTTATGACTCAGAAAAGTCAAACCATTGTCAATAGTATGATTTAGGGACAAATTTGTATTGGTTAGTCTGGTAAAGCCTAGTCCTGCCAATACGGTTTAAGCCCTTTGGGTCTATACTTTACAATGGGAGGCAAATTTTAGACTTAAATTATTATTGAGGATTTTAGCAAGTTTAAGTGAATAACTGTAAAATGGATTCCTCCATTGAAAATTCCCCAGAGGGAGGGTGGAGCGAACTCTCTTAAATACCCTTACCTCTTAGGCTCTTATCGCCTTGGTGACAGGAATGAACAATAGATCCTCCAAATTAGTCCAACACTTTAAATACTTTAAGGTAAGCTTTGAGTAAATGATTATCTAGATGTCTTCATAGCTTTTCCTTTTGGCTATAAAAAGGTAGTGAGTGAAGGAAGACATCAAATCATTATCTAACTCTGGTAATATCTTTGGTTAAATTAACTTTCGTTTGGAAAGTTTTATTAACGCCTTGGTCCCACCCCACTTGTATCTTTTATAATTTCTTTTATTATAAACAAGTGATTTATATTTATTAGCCTTAAAGGTAATAAATCTCTAAGTTCATAATGGAATAATTACTTAGCTAAGGGATAAGCAACACACTCTCTATTTCTTAGAAAGTCTCTAGATGCTTGCACCCTAAAATAATCATGCCAATTCTAATCATGCATAGAATCATCAAGCATATGAGTTTTAATATTTTGGAATTATTTTAGGCATTAAATAACTTTGATTAATATTTAATTATGATATTGTATTTTATTTTATTCAAATAAATTTACTATTCACGTTTTTCTGCAGACGCGTGAACTTTAAATACAATTTCACAATTCAAATCTAACCAAATCATGCAAAACTTGTGCCTAAAATTAAGTTCAGGGTGTTATCTTTCCAACGAGCTTTTAAACACCCAATTTCGAGTTCAAATGAGTGAGAACTATTCAAAACAAAAACGGCGCGCTGATGCCACTGTTGGGAAGCGGCCGCGAGTGCGCAGCGGAAAAAGAAAATTATTATGTCGCTTCCCTTTGCCCTAGACCCATTTGTTTTGATTATTCTACAAGCCTAGGCATGTTACTATATATTCTAAGTATAAAACTCATAAAACATGCAAAGAACATAAACCAAAACATGCTAACTATCATAAGAACTCTAATTAAAATAAAGAAAGAAAATGACTTACTTGAACCGAAGACTCATCCAGTCCTCCCTCCAATCTACAAGCTTTTCTCGAACTCAGTAAGCTCTTCCATGTTCCAAAGAGCCACCCAAGTGTGTGGCCTCCAAAGATGCACACACCAAAGCCAAAACTCAACGGCAAGACTACGCCTTGAGTGCACATGTATTTTGCCCTTAGTGCTAACCTAGGCAAATACCTCAAAACTTTTAACTCGAGGTTCCTCTAGTCAATTAGATTTAAAGATCCTCAAAATCAGTGGCTTACTCTTAAACTTTAGAGTTGCTCACTTATATAAACCCAAGATATGAAAGATTTGGTGTAAAAATTTGTGAAGAATTCTTTGGGTTTATATAGTGCTCCAAAGACAACAAAATTAATTAAGAATCTGATGTGGGATAAAAGCCAATTTAATCTTAGCCATTGGATCTTAATTTAGTGGTTTAATGAGATTATAAAACCCTAATAAGAGTTTGGGCCAAATTGGAATTCAAAAAAAATAACAAAAAAAATTTACTATTCACATGGTACTATTCATGCATTACTATTCACGTGAATAATAATTTTTTTTTATCTATTTATTCAAATTTCCAAAGTGCCCATATCGTCATTCACCAATCCCTAAGCCACTATGGACCCTCATAAATGATCTGTTCAATAATTAAACACATTGAACTATTTATGAACAATTCCTACAACAATCATATATGCTGTTAAATATGTACTGTGCACAGTTAACCATTGATTTCGACTTTGTTGTGTGTGACCTTTTGGGTTCCCCTCAAGTTGGACATGAAATGAATCGTGATAATTTAATCGAACATAAATTATCCTCCGATCAGATGGTCGTTCGATTTCAATGACCAATGTTGACCTCTAGCAACATGCCAAGGCCCCCAAATGAGAAGGAAAGATATATATACCCATTTTGTATGCGATTTACATATGATACGGTCCATCGCCTCACTGTATCCCCACCTATTGACCTAGGGTACGTGGAAGCCATCATCTTATTACTCCAAGGTCTTTATTACAGTGTTAATGATTCATATAAGTTATGTAAGACACGTATAATAAAGATTGTCATTTTAGTAATTAATGAAAATATTACAAATACATGTAGCTCATCCACAAGTTGGGTATAGGGCATATCCCTAACACTAAATGAGTAAAATATATCATCGACGTATAATATAAGAAAACTATATTATCATCAATTATGAGCTTGTATGCACAAGGCTTATCGATGCTCTGCTCAAAGTCGTAATACTTGATTGTCATATCAAATCTTATGTTTCAAGATCGAGATGCTTACTTCAGTATATAAATGGGCCTTTGCAGCTTCCAAACCATTTGCAAATGACCTTGGGAAATAAATCCCTCTGGTTACACCATGTAGATGCTCTCATCAAAACTACATTCAATAATATTGTCTTGACATCCATTTGTCATATCTTATTGTCATAATATGCAGCAATCGATAAAAGAAGGTGATAGACTTGAGCATGAATATTGGAGAGAAAATCTCCTCATAGTTGATTCTCTCTTTCTGGGCATAATCATTAGACATTTGTCTAGTATTGAAGGTTTATACCTTGTCATCTACTCTTATCTTCCTTTTGTAGATCAACTTACAATCTATAGGTTTTACCATACTGAGTTAGAGTACATAAACGCCATCTTCATATTCATGGTTTTGAGCCACTCTTTATCAGGATTATCTATTTCACTACGATAGGTCAATAGTTCATCCACACCATTACTGGAAGTGACAACTTATGCCTCTCCAATTTCTATATAGTGACTAGGTTGTCGTAAAACCCTCTCACTGTGTCTAGATGGTAGATCGTCATGATGTAATACATCCGACACTCTGATGTCGAATATGATATGTTATTGTCAATATTTATTGTCGATGGTGTACTGGTTAACCTAGTAATTAACTCCTAATGTACAACTTTACTTTGAGGTTTGAATGCTCTCATATAGTCATCCTCACATTTATCGACACAAACACTTTGTTATATCTTAGACTATAGAAATATTCACCCATAGTCTCCGAAGGATAGCCTGTATATAGGCGCACCTGTGACGTGGTTTCAACTTTATAGTCTTGCTCTTCAGCATATGTGCTGGACACCTCCATATGCGGAAATATCGTAAACTAGCTTTGCGACCGCTCCACCACTCTAAATGTGACTTTGGAACATACTTAGACGAAACTACATTAAGGATATACATTGTTTTCTGTAATACATATCTTCATGTCGAACTAGGTAATGAACTGTAACTAAACTTTGATCTCATCATGTCTAGTACGATCCGATTTCTTATTTCTGAAACACATTTCTGTTGTGGTGTTGTGAGGTCTCCTTCACGATCTGATCGCAGAGTTTTGATGGTTTTAACTAACTGATTCTCAACCTCAGAATATTACTTTTTGAACTTTTAAAAAGTATTTTACTTGTACTGTATGAGGTAAACATACCCATATCTGAAATAGTCATCAATAAAACTGACAAAGTATTCATAACCATCTATTGCTTTTACATTCATTGATCTATAGACGTCCGATTTTATTAACTTGAGTGGTTTATTGGCTCTTAACTAATTTTCAATAAAATGTCTCTTGGTCATTTTACCATCTCGACAAGGCTCACAGATTATTAGAGTGTCAGTATTTAAATGACCTTAAGATCTGCTCTTTATTAATCTGTCTATCCTATCAAGGTTAATATGGCCAAGTCTAAGGTGCCACATTTATTTTTTATCGTGAAAAATCTTTTACTATTTAGTTTTGAGTTTTCAACGTTAAATATTTCAGCGTTGAACAATGATTTTTGTGTTAACGTTCTTAACATATATAAGTTTTTTTCCAAGTTTCATGTGCATATTGACAATCTATTTCTAGAAATAATAATTAGATTATTATTAAATAAAATGAAAAACCATCATACAATAGTTTTAAAATATATATCAAATTTCTATGGAAAATCAGTAATGAATAATATTTTGTTCAAACTCAAATAACTATTATTTAAAAAAGTAAAACTTGCAACTCTCACTGCTCTTACTCAAACGACATCCCATTGTCATGAATTTCATGGTGATTTTTCCTTTAGCAAGGCCTCTCAATGAATTAAATAGTTATAGTATTTTCCTTCCCAACGGTTCTCTTCCACTTCTTTGTAGATTTGGAAGATTCGGCAACACTTGCCTCACCACTGGGCTTACTATTGTCCATTAGCATTGACTCATAAGAGGTGAGCTCATTGATCAGTTGTGTAAGAGTGAAGGTAAACTTGTTCATAATATAGTTTCTCTTTAAATTGCAAGAAACTCTTCGAAAGAGTCTCTATGATCATGGTCACTGGCTACGCTCGTCAATACGACCTATGTGGGTTTCAAGCATGTTGAAGTGGATCATCATCCTCAAGATGTGCTCTCAGATGGTGTCCATTCCTTCATCTTCGTGGTCATCACTGAGACAAAGGCCTCATGAAATTTCCACTCTGAAGGCTGCCCGAACATTCCTTATAATAAATCCATCAACACTCTAGCCATTGGTTTGTGCTTTGTAGCAAGAACATCAGACATCCCTGCTAGCAAATATCAGCGAGCCTTCTCATTTGTCGCGATCTATATTTGGTGTGTATCACGTATAACCTAGCTAGCATTTCTAGCTAGCTCTGGAGGACACTCCTCCATCAGGATAAATTTTAAGTCTTCGCATACCAATATAGTATTCATGTTACTTTTCCATTTAATGTAATTTTCTCCAGTTAAATTATCATTAGTAAATATGGAAATTATCGGAGAAACCATGGCTAAGAATTAATAAAATAAACATACATTAAAATTTCATTCATCACATATTAAATCATCACAAGCATCTTGGCATAAAATTAAACATGAAGTGTGTACCATGTAAAATGAATTAGAAACCGAAAAATAATCATCATGCCACGAAAACTTGACGTTCTGTAAATAAGTGCCTCTGTATAGTAGATCAGTTATTTACATGCTAGATCGAGACAATCTCAATCGACTAATATATTCAGGAATAACTCTTATTCCTATATTAATCAACTACCGTTTGATTTGATCAATGAATCTTGATAAGCAATTAATCATTCCTTTGTGAGTGTAACCAGTCGTTACGAAACTCTTGGACTTAACTAGTGAAGTATCGCAGTATGGTAGGTCAAGTCAAAAAATTACATATAGAATTTATATCCTAACAGAATTTGATCTTGATATTAACCCAAAATGACACCATCCATAGAGGACGAAACAAAGTTGTCTTGAGGCGTCTTTTAAATCTTATGTTAGCGAACTAATTAGGGAGATCACGGGATATATTGTCATATCTCCTTCTCTAATTCACTATTTTATAGTTTAAGGTTTCTATTACACTAATATCTAATTTATTTAGATTTTGCGTAGCTAAAACATAACCTAATTAATATTAGTGATATCTCTAAATTTTAACTCTTAAAATTTATTCACTAATTTTATTAGTATAAACTAATATAACTTAAATAGCTAATTTTATTAAGTTATTTCGTTTAGTGATCTTTTCCAATTTTATTTCTTAAAAATTTAGTTCACTTTTAAAATTCAAAATTTTTGAATTAAGATATTTACAACCATTTAATTAAAGTATAGGTGTTTTATCTTCGGTGTGTGGAGTTGTATCTCGAGTGTAGACCACATTACCTGTCATTCAGAATCGACTATGGAATTTACGTCCAAGTTTCCATCCGATATACTAAAGTAAATAACTAGTCTCATATTAATTATCTATTTTCAAATTTTAAACCAAATAAAATGAACATTTTAATTTACTTGCATGTTTTAATCTAAGTTTAAACTTTTTAAAATCTCATAACTTTTATGCTTAGATTATTGGAACATACATCTAATGTCATTACATTTTATAATACAAGAGTGGGCATCTATGCTATTAAACATATTATCTAAAAATTAAATTCTAAACTTTTATACAACTAATATATTGATCGAGCTTTTGATTTTTAATACTCTAATTAGTACATAAAATATCCAAGGCATTCATTGGTCTTCAACTCTTGACTCCATGTATTGTCTTGGAAGTTTTATCTTCGAGGTAGCAACTTTCAAAATATATAGATATGATAATTCATGCAATCATGTGCTCACTATGAACCATATTAGAACTTTAGTTCGTAAAACATGCTTTCGTGTGGTAACGACCTCCACACGTCATTATCGAACTCATCGCACCTATACTACCATAGCTTCCCACAATCGCGATCCACATTGTAACATCTTGCTAGAGGCAGAACATTACCGACATGAGATAGAAATAACCCGTCTATCGGAGCCTCAAAATTGACGAAAAAATGGACAAGACGCGTCCTAAAATTATACAACCTGGAACGCAATCCATCACCAAAGCGACCTGTAAAGGACATCAGATGAACAAAAGGCATTTTGGTCCACACAATACATATCAATCATCATTAATACTCAAGGGCTTCGTATCCACAATTTCACGTACAAATTAAAACTTTTATTTACATACATGCAAAACAGCGCACACAACACGACATAAAACATAATGATCATAACTCCTAGATTTCTATGATATTTCCCAGGACTCTAGAGTAGGTGACTACAACTTTGGTGATCCCTCACTTTGAGCATAATTATCCTAAGCTTGATGGCTGACCGATCTGGTTGCCAACCTGCAAAACTAACAAACTGCGGTGGTGTGAGTTATAAAACTCAGTAAGTAACCACACTCATAACATAATAACAAAAGAATTTTAGTCAAACATAGAATATCATATATTAAAACATATGGGGTGATATAATGTTGTTTCGAGTGGTGGCCTATAACTGAAGGGTTACGACTAGACAACTCGGATAACAAATTCAGAACTTTATAAACTCTTATACTTATCTTTTTTTTTATAAAAATCCATCAACTTTCTTATTATCTTTGATCCTTTATAAATGTATGGTTCTAAACGAACAATCACATACCTCATTAAAACAGAGAATATAAAACCATCACTCTAAGGTCATTTAAAAATATATCATAAAACCTATTTGTTGTATACAAAATCAAATTCGAGAATCATTATCATCGTAATTTGTATCAAGTGTCCAATATCAACTCAACTGGATGAAATATAACAAGCGTCCAATGTCCAAATTGTGCACCAGATCGAATAATGAATGAAACAAGCTTATGTCGATAGAGGATAGCGGGGTCGGTCCATTACAAATGGACATAACCCTAAACAAGCACCATGTCGATTTCAAAAACTATAAAACTATAAAAATATAGTATAAGCACAGTGGTAGAAACAAATTATATCATAGCATAAGAAAAATCGATCTTGTCTCATTCCAAACATAATTCCTTTGAAAATAATATTTTCAAAACACTATGTATGTCGTAGTCAAAGACAATTCTTTTGAAAACATAAGCGGAATTTGAATTCATATCTTTCAAAATAGTTCTCATGAAAGCAAACTTTTCAAAACACTGATCAATAATCCACGGTCTGAGTCACGTACTTTGATCGGACAATATACAAACAGAACCATGTCGATAGAGTAACAAGTCGATCTATTTTCTGATGGTCAAGACCCTAAACAAGCACCTTGACGGAAACATAATGATGAAACATAAAATATGAAAACGTGAATCAAACTCTGGAACGGAAATATTTCATTAATCAAGCGCCTCGACGGAAACATAATGATAATTCATAAAAATATATAACAAGCATTGAGGCGGAAACATATCGATGTGATATATGCTCAAAGTCAAATACTTTTTATCCCATTCCACACTTTCAAATCATAATATTTAAAAACATAAGCATGAAAAACATAAAACAAAAAAGATGTATCTTCCCACATATCAACTTTATCAAGCATAGACAAATCACTCGATGATCGAGATACAATAATATCGTATCACACACATTCATAACATATTTCTAACTTTATATATATATATATATAAGTTTTATGCACAGTTATACCAAACCACCCAAACCCGTAGCTAAAACTAACTCAAACATGTGGTGGTTTAGTTAACTTAAATTTTACATATTTATCTATAAAGACGTACATGTACCCATACATAGATCTCTAATTTCCTTATATATCATGCTTCTCGAACAAATCAAAACCAATGTTCTCAACCACTATCTCAAAATCACATCTTAACTACCTTTGTCTTACCTTAAACATCCCAAATATCTATATACTCATCATACACCATCTCCTTTAATCATCACCTATGAGATCAAATACCCATAGCTATGCTTAAATATTAGACTCAAGACACGACTCCACTCCTGCGCAATTCAAAGAAATCACATGTACATATACTCATAAAACTTATCACACAACGCATCAAATCTAACAATCATTAACAACAACTCATATTATATGAAACAATGAAGCTATAGTTCACACTATTATAAAAGGTTACATTCGTACTCGCACAAGCTTCTACATATACATACACATATACACACATAACCATTACAATATCTATCTAAAACACAAATCAATATTTCAAGTACTCATCGCGTGAGTGACTTACCTAGTTTCTCGAACACTCTTGGTTTCCCGAACACTATTGGTCTTAGTCAAATCAAAATTTTGAGGATACTGGCAGACTCCCTACGCTCCTAAGAACGTGTAGGAATCAATGAAATTCGAATCGGAGCTTATGGTAAATTCTATCATTATTCATCTGAATCTTTCTCTCTCGATTTGCACGAAACCGAGTGCCATTTCACAAAACGAGCCATGAAATGAGCCGAAGAGCCAGAATTGGGTTATGAAATAGCATGTTAATCTTTATTTTTCTCACTGTTGGCGAAGGTTTGAGGCTGCCGCCGGCCACCTTTAGACAGGGGGCACCGGTTGGCCGGCCAACCGACGAGCCACAAAACCAGAACGTTGAATTATATGAGGGGGTCAAGTGAGGTGGCTTTGATTCTTTTACCAGTTTTGGCTAACACGCTCAAAAAGTAGTTCTTTACTCCCAAGTATAAGAGTGTCGAAGTAATAAAATAACTCGGTAAGTCCGGGATCGATCCGCATGTAATAGATTAAGTAAATTAAAATAATAATTTGAGTGAAAAATAAAAAGGCTGAATTGTTTGAAGTGATTGTAAAATTTTAAATTGGGCTGCAACAATAAAATAAAATACAGGGGTTATGGGATCCACTTTTAATATTTCAAATATAGAAATCTCACTTTTTATAATATATAAATTCTCATTATTACCCAATTAATTTATTTCATGAATTAATTATGCCAAAACATATAAAACCAGTTATAAAGACGGTGATAACTTTTGTCTATAACAAGTCCAGTTAGGTAGTCAATTATGCCAAATAAATAAAATCGCCCATGTAGGCGGTGACAAAGTTTGTCAATAATTAATCCAGATTTAAATTAAGTATTAATCATTAGATTATAATTTATATATTATAATATAAGTGAGATTAATCTATATTTTCATTTTAAAAGCTTCACCCTTTACCCCAGCAAAAAGAAATAGCTACTTATAATTTGAATAAAAACACATATAATTTTATTATTAAAAGAAGAAGAAATTACAAGAAAGCTTTAGAAAAATAAAATACACAAGAGCTGGAAATCCACAAATTTTTAGAGAAAACTATGGAATCCAGACTGAGAAATTAAGGTGATGAGCACCTTTATTTATAGAGGGCTCAGTACCCTCTTTCCTTAACAATCTGCATTGCAAATTGTCAAAAATGGCGGCTTTGACAATTTGCTATGCAAATTTTCAAAATTGATGGCCAATCCACCAAAAGGTGGATTAGCCTTTTACAAATTTTTTTTTTGTTTATATTTTTTTCTTCTTGTTTTATTTGCTTTAATAATTATTTATAATACACTTTAGATTTTTTTTTTATCAACTCCGGCCTTGAAAATCTCCGAATTAGACAATTTTGTCAACATCAAAATTGTAGATCTTTGAGTCTTCTTTCATCTGGAACTAGAAACACCTCAATCCGATATCGGAGTAAAAATTTATGGCCAAAATACGAAAATTGCGCAGGGTTGGAATTTCTGAATTTGTATACTGTTAGAACGCCCTTTCAAGTTTTTGGTCTCCAAAATCCAAATGTCAAGTTTCTGTTTCTAGATATGCATTCAAAGTATTATTTCATCTACATAAAAGATAAAAATCACAATAAACATAAATATAATTATTATTTAACAAATGTGCTAAATTAATGAGATTAATGAAACTACAAGTGTAAAATAATTAAATGTTTATTTTAATAAATGTGAACTTTTTAGTGTTCATCACACCCCTCAACAAGCTTATTACTAGTCCTTAGTAATTTAAGCATCTATTAAAAAGAAAAATTCTTATCCAAGTTAATAATTATTTTCTTTCTTTTTAAATAATCAAATAAGTAAATTATCCTATACTTTTTATAATTCTTTCATACACATATAAAACAAGATATCAATCAATTCATTGTACCTACAATATTCACAGGTCTTGTTGAAAAGAGAGTAATATTTTTGTCCTAAAATTATATTAAAGTTCACATCTTTTGGCAATGAAAGTTTATTTATAAATATAAAAATATATTTTTTTAATTAATAATGCATCTTCAATCCTTGTAACGAGCTTTGAGCCAGTGACTCCCAAACCAGTTGGCTTTAGGGCACTAGGTGTTAAGACACCCTTACAGACTTAATTACTCGGATCTCAACTATTAAAAAGAAAAAAATTTATTTTCCTTAAGCTTTCTCTTTAACCCATGTAACGAGCTTTAGGCCAATGACTCCCAGACCAGTTGGCCTTAGGGTACTAAGAGTTAAAACACTCATACAGACTTAATTGCTCAAGTTAGAGAGGCTACGAAATTGAACTTATTCACACACTTTTTTTTTTAAATTAAACTAACTCAAGCTCTACCGTTTTACGCGAATAATCATTGCTTGCTGAGGCAAGATGTCCGGTTACTAAGTAAAAACATGGTTAGATTTTTTTTTAATTTTTTTGAATAAAAACATAAATTTCATTGCCTTTAGGTGCTATCTCCAACAAATTAGAGAACCAAATATTACAAAATTTTCACTTTCAACCCATGATCATATGTTACCGTACATGTTGATAATATCTATCAAATGAGCATATGAAGATCAAATTTAATTAGTATTATGAAGAATTCTCAAATTTAAATGATTCAAAAGGAAAGAAACAAAAATAATTTGTTACGAATTAAATTGAGATACGTCTCAGGAGCGAAAACTCCTTACACTGTCATCTCCAAAACAATAATTTCACTTGGTTAGCCAAAAATTTATTGTTAGTTTGTGTGTAGTTTTTTAAAAAAAAAACACAAAAGAAAATTAACACAAAACATTTTTTTTTACACACAAAATAACAACAAAGTAAAAATAACATAAAAGAAAATTTTTTTTTGAACAAAAAAACATAGCATCGAAACATAAAAATGAAAAGTATCTAATCAATTATCTCATTCCCCAACCAATTTGAGACATTGTCCCCAATGTCTGAAAAAAGAAGAAGTAGAGTTTAGAAGGCATCACTTGGTTAGTGTGGAATTGACAATTGAATTTATGACTATTTAAAAAAATTACAGATTAAGATTCAAATCCACTCTACGGTTCTTGCCACGATCGTTACCAGACCGGTTCAACTTGGAAAGAATGAGGTCGATTTTTGGTTCATAAGCTAAGAGTTGGTCAATTAAATCATCAGATTTTCTTACAATTAGGAAGATATCTTTTACCAGTTTTGAAAAGAACCCAATTTCTTTTGGCATCCTCAAAATTACAAAAAGAAACTCGAAAAAGCCATCAACATTAAGTAGTCCAATGGATTTTTGGTGAATGTTCAAGTTCGCCCATGACGCAACTGTGAATATTTCTTCCAACGTGCCCAGCCCACCTGGTAAAGCAATAAAAGCGTCAGCTTGATCATTTCAGTAAGTCTTTCAGACATACCTGAGACTAGACCCGGCCGGCGGTTCGGTTCCGGTTCGGAACCGAACCGAACCGACCGGTTACCGGTTCCACAAGTGTGGAACCGGAACCGAACCGGTTAAATCCGGTTCCGGTTCAGTTCGGTTCCTCTTTTTTTTTTAATTAATTAAAATAAAAAAATGAGATTAAATTTATAAAAAAAAAAAAATTTATTACATTGAAGAGCTTGAGCTTAAATTTTTAAAATTTTAAGTTGCCTACGTATCCTCCAAGGGTGAGAGGAATCAAAGCTCACGTAGTTCCATTACAAGTTTTAGTCTTTTAGACATATCCCCTTTGTAAATTATAATTTTACAATTATCAATCATCATTATCGGTTGATCCTTCGGCTCCGGTTCCGCTTGCACTTGTTGCAGAAGCATTATCGAACAAATCTTCACAATCATCGGGGGCATCTTCTTGTTGTCTCAGATCAGCTCGAGTCCAATCATCCACACAAGCTGTTGCTTCTAGAGTGCTTGGATGTAATGAAGATCGCCTAGCTTCCAATATATTACCTCCCAAGCTGAAGGCTTGCTCAACCGCAACGGTGGAAATAGGTGCTGCCAAGATCTCTTTAGCAATAATAGATAAAACCGGATATATATTTTGATGCCGGTACCACCATTCAAGGATTTTAAAATTTTTACTGCATAAACTTTCATTAGAAAACTCAAAATTTGTAGATAAATAATTATCTAATTCAGGGTTATTAGTTGTCGTATCCCTAGCTTTTTTATTTCGTTGCAATAACCAACGATCTCTTGCGCTAAGTCTTGTTTGAATTACCGGTTCGCTACTACTAGATTGACCTAATGTTCCTAAGTTATATCTTACAATATAATCATTAAATAACTCAATTAAATCATTTCTTAATTTCGTCATTAATCTAGTAATGTCAATTTCATCTAATATTCCTAAATAACCATAATAAGCTTGTAAAGCACCATTCAAACCTTCTAATTTAAATCTAGGATCAAAAACAGCAGCAATAAGATAAAGTAAAGGAATTTCTCTAAAATAGTTTAACCATTTTACCTTCATAACAGTAATGGCTTCTAACAAAACAATATCATTAGGATCGCTACTGTCAACATGTTTATCGAGAGTGCCAACAATATTTAAACTCTCAAGAAGAAATAAATGTGCTGTAGGATAATAAACGCCGCTAAAAACTAAAGTAGCATCATTAAAAACTTTTAAAATATCTAAAAAAATTTCACAAATATCCCATTGACTAGGATAAAGTGTGATATTTTGAACATGTTGAGAAAAAAAACTACATAATGCATCTTTGTATTGAAATGCTTGACATAAAAGAAAATAAGTAGAATTCCAACGTGTTGGAACATCTCTTGAAAATTTAATCGGTTTAATACCATTTATTTTACAAAACTTGGTCCATTCTCTCCTAATTTGAGAATATGACCAAATACAGTTAAGTGCCGTTTTAATTGGATCAAGGAAAGATGATAATAATTTTAGACCGTCTTGCACACATAAGTTGAGGACATGACATGTACAACGAATATGAAAAAACCGACCTCCTAAATTTGGTTGACATATTTCTTTTAAATCATTGATGGATGCAGTATTTGCAGATGCATTATCAAATCCAATTGTTAAAAGTTTTTCCATGTGCTTGATCATATTGCCATATCCACCAGAAAATTTGTAGATAACCCCACAATAGTTGCAAACTGCTCGTTGTGAATCATCTTCTAGGCGTTCCAAATTAAAATGAATTTTGAAAATATTCGAGGACCGAGCCTTAACTTCTCTTCTCCGTGATTGTGCACTGACACTAGGGCCGCTCTCTTGTGTTGGCATATTTGACATTATGTTCTCAGATGAGCTTGCCATTTTTCGTTTGCGAAATTAGGAAGAAAAATAAGAAAATTGAATAATTGCGAATAACAGAATTATAGAAAATGAGAGAGTTGAGAATTTGGTGTGATGAAATTATGAAAAATGAATCCTATTTATAGAATTTTAGAATTTTTTTGATACCAAAAATACCCCTAAATATAACTGTTTTATTACCGTTATTAGGGGTACATTAGTAATTTTTATTTTATATAATAAAAATATAAATTTTTTTTTTTTTTTTTTGGCAGGGAGCCAAACGGCTCCCTGCATCCCCCAACGGCACTAGCCGTTGGGGGAAATTTGGCCCCCAACGGCTAGTAGCCGTTGGGGGTCGTAGGGTTCCTGTTGGAACCCTACAGTTCCAACAGGAACCCGACGGTTCCAACCGGAACCGTACGGTTCCGGTTGGAACCGTCCGAACCGGTGGAACCGTACGGTTCCACCGGTTCGGACCGGTTCGAGTTGGGGTGGAACCCCAACCGAACCGGTCCCATTCCGGTTCGGTTCCGGAACCGGAACCGGAACCTGTTGGAACCGGAACCTTCCGGTTCCAACCGGTTCGGTTCCAGTTCCGACCCGGAACCGTGGCCGGGTCTACCTGAGACAATGCATTCTTCTCCATTTGATTTTCCGATGAGGTTTTCCTTTGTCAAAGGTTTTGGAATGATCCCCAAAACTTGACTGCTATAATCTTGCACGACCTTTGAAACACGCCTTATCAATCCAAGATTGCCACCACCATATACTAAGTGCATATTTCTTTCTGCCATAACTCTACCCAATTCTTTTGCAGCCTCAAGAAATTCTAGTTTAGTTCCAGAGTTAGTTCCACAAAACACACAGATATTAGTGACTCGTCTTCTTGAAGTTATCTCCATTTTTTCTCTCTCTTTTATCTGGATGTGACGAAGAGAGAAATGAAAAACTGATTTTATAGATCCTAAAAAAAGGTGAGTAATAAATGCACTAGTTCCTGTAAAATGACAATTGTTAGATGAACGGTAAAATGGATCGTGAAAGTCAAAAAGTTTAGATACTGTCGGTAAAAATTAAAATAAAGGAAATCAAAACAGTAAATTAAAGTAAATCAAAATAGTAATTTAAAGCTAAGGAAATCAAAGCAATAAATTGAAACAATATGTTTTAGTAGTTGTAATTGTGGCTCACATCTTCCTCTGATTTTACATCCAGTAACGACTTGAACACCCTCTATGGGTCGGGGATAGGCTTCCCATCCAATTTTCTTTTAAATTGGCAAACATGGTCTTTTAAATTCAGATTCCCAAGACTGTATTGTTGTCTTTCTTTTTGAAATTGTGTATGCAAATTGTGAATTACTCGATGAACATGTCCACTAGGATGCGTCTCAAGAGTCAATGATATATCATTTAAAGATTCCTTACTCAAGCCATCTCTAATGAATTGAATTTTAACTTCGTGATTGTCAGACACTATTCTTAAATAACGACAATGAGTGTTGCAAGTCCAACATGCACATTTATAACAAACACATAATTGTTTGGCTCTTCGTTTTTTAGCATAGGTGTCTTTCCCTAAACCAAACATGTGAGAAATGAAAGAGTCAGATGAATCACGTGCCAAGCAAAATCTTGCTTCAATTACCCAACGAATATCACTAGGAATACCATGAATTATAAGAAGCCTCATTCTTTCAGTGTGTGCTTTGTAAATTTTCATCAGAGCATTTTGGAAGAAATAAAGGAAATGATTGTGGAGTTTTATGAGAGTTTCTTTCATGCTTTAATGGCTCCAGTCTGGAGGTATTTTTCCTTCTTGATCGCTTGTAAGAGAGGATGAAATTTCCACAGGATAAGTTTGTTCATCTCCAAGAAATGCATTCTTCAATCCTTCTGGGAAAGTCTTCAATTCCAAGTTGGATGTTTCCTCATGTTTTTCTTCTTCCAGTATTCCCAGTTCCTCAAAATTTTGATTCTCTCCATCATCTTCCAGTACCTATGTAGAAACAAGTAAAAAATCATTAGGAATATTTGAATCTAATTGTCTACTTGATTCAAAAAAATTAGTTGTATAAATTTTCGTAGGATCAGATAAACTCCTCTGAATATATTCCTCCACAATTGGTTCATTTAGTTCCATGCTCTCGTCTCCACTGTTTTCATCGTACGGTTTTTTACACATATTAAAAAAATTTAGCTCCAACGTCATATTGCCACAAGATAAATTCATGATTTCATTCCTGTAATTAATTAAACCGTTAGCTGTTGCTAAAAATGGGCGACCAAGTATTACATGAATTGGCTTATAATTGTTTGCTATAGGTTCTATTTTCAAGACAATAAAATTCACATGATATATGAATTTATCGACTTGTAATAACATATCTTCCATAATTCCTTTTGGTACCTTGACTGATCTATCGGCAAGTAAAAGAGTAGTTGAGGTTGGTTTTAACTCGCCAATATTAAGTTGTTGGTAAATCGAAAATGGAAGCAAATTGACACTGGCTCCAAGATCAAGAAAAACATGTTCAATTCTTTGATTTCCAATCATACATGAAATAGTTGGACAACCAGGGTCCTTGTATTTTAATGCATTATTGGTTGAGAGAATTGAACTTCCTTGTTCAGTTAGAAAAACTTTCTTTCTTACCTAATGTTTTCTTTTAATGGTCTATAAGTCTTATAGAAATTTGGCATAAGATGGTATTTGTTGGATGACCTCTAACAAATGAATATTGACCTTCACTTGTTTGAATATTTCATATATCTCTGGGGAATGGTTTAATTTTTTTTTATGTCTGAGGAAATTGAGGTGCATGAGAAAAAATTATTATCATGAACGATAGATAATGGTTCATCAACCCCTTCCTTACCCTCTGAATCTGATTTATTTTCATCTTTGCGAGGTTCAAGAATAGGTCTGTGGATGATCTTACCAGTGCGAAGAGTAATAACAGATTTGACTTGATCTATGTGTTGACTACCAGAACTACCATCGTTAGGTTTTGATAACTCTTGAGGTTTGGCTATGGTTGTGCAGGAAACTTATTTTTGTCATGAATGGTCAATACTGATGTAATTTTGGAAAAACTATCTTTCAGATCAATCAATATTTGCAGAATTTGGTTATTGATGGCTTCCTGTTTCTCAATGAATGCATGCAAAGTATCCTCAAGGGTTTTCCTAGGTGGTGGGACATATGGTGCATAATTCTGGGAATTTCAGAGATTTTGGTGTACCTGGGGAGGCTATTGTGATTGTTGTGCTTGGTTATCATTCCTCCAATTAAAGTTTGGATGGTTTCTCCAACCAGAATTGTAGGTTTGGGAGTATGGGTTTGGATTTAGTCTATTCAAAGTATTTATGGAAATGACTTGGTAATGAAGATATTCTTGCAGGGCTGACAAGGTAGGGCAAACTTGTGTGACATGTTCATTTGAATTACAGATATGACATGTGACTTCTTGAACTAACTTGACATGATCATTTTCCTCATTTCTAATGCCTCAACTTTTTTAGTTAGAGATGCATGTAGACATTTCATTTTTGCATAAGCCCGATGATGAGCCTCGTATGGAGGCACTATCTGAAAAGTTGCGAAAGTTGCGAAAAATGAATGCCGGAAGGAAGGAAAACCTCCAAAATTAGCACCTAATCAGATTCGGACTCACTAGCCAGCCTCGGATTCGCTCAGTCAGTTTCTGCTTCAAACCTTAGCCTCGGACTCACCATGCAGCCCATCCACATGGCCCATGACCCACCATGCACGCCCAAAGCCCATGCAAATCCTCTCATCAAATCATTTTCCAATTCAATGAGATTTTGGGATCCCATCCTTACCAGTTTAACAAGATTTGAGATATCCTCATCACCAAATTTATGAGATTGTATTCCTAAAATAATTTGAGAATATATCCCCAAAATTTCCATGATTTGTTTCCCTATTTAGAGATCCATTCAAATCATTATAAAAATGAGACTATTTTCTTCTTTTTGAAAGGGCTTGGACGGCAACCAACAAAAAAACCCTAGCCATTACTGAAACACAAACAACAAAAGAAAAGTAGAAAATCAAAAAATAACCAAAACAGCAACCACCGAAAAACAACACAAAACAGCAACCACCAAAAAAATAGCACTAAAATAGCAAACCAAAACCACCGAAAAACAGCACCAAAAATAGTAAACCAGAACCACCGAAAAATAGCACCAAAATAGCAAACCAGAACCACCAAAAAATAGGACCAAAACAGCAAACTAAAATCGTGAAAACAGCAGCCAAAAGTCGTGAAAATAGCAGCTAAAAATCGTCAAACAGCAACCAAAAATCGTGAGTAGAAACATCAAAATATCAAGTAGAAACAGCAAATCAGCAACCAGAAATAGCAAACCAGCGATCCTTCCGGCAACGACCTAACGTACTTCTGAGAAAGCAAAGACGGCCAAATTTCTGGTCACATTTTTTTTTCTTTGGCATTTCGTTATTTATCTTTTTTATATTTTATTGTTGTTTTATTATTTCACCCTTATTTTATTTTTTTTGTTCAAGTTGATGATTATACGTATATGCATTGTTATATGTTTTCATTTTATACGTATATGATTATACATTGCATTGATGATTATGTATGTTATTATCCCTTGCGGTATATCGGATGGAAACCTAGACGTAAATTCTGTAGCCAAATCCAAATGGACGGTAGTGCGGTCTGTACTTGGGATACAACTCCACGTGCCACTCGGGAAATATTCATATATGCGTGATTTGTTGGGGTTGGTGCTCAGAGCGCCAATCCGGACCGTATTTATGTATGATTCATGAATACGAACATCCCTTTATTCCATAATATTACTTATTTATGGTTGCACCTCTTGTTCTTATATACATATTCGATCTGATTACGATTAGATTGAAACTAAATATGGTTTAGTGATATGTATATATTAGACAAAGGCCCGATAATATATAATGCAGTACACAGTTACAAGTTAGTTTGTAATTGACATTGGGAAGTGTCACTGCTATATGTATATTATCAAACATAGTTCCTGGTCAAGATTTGCTAACACGGGTCGGTTAGTCAAATCCGTTGAGACCAGTACATGTCGTATATCGAGACTTGGTCCGATGGTTTATCCCAATGAACCATGAGTCTATGGAGACTCGTATAGACGTGTAGGTGTTTATAGTGGATAAACACTGAACGGCTCACCGAAGATTCTTAATGGATGGTACGCCAACGTCAATAAGAATCTTCTCGGGTTGAGTAGCATAGTGGTCCTTCGACTTGAGACACCACTGTGGATGTATGAGACATCCTCCACACTTAGATGGCAGTCACGTCACCGATCTATTTAGATCAGACCTCCGCCTGTTCGTTGGGTGTGGACCGATCCTCAGGATATCCTGTGTGTGTCAAGAGGATCCGTCAGTTCTGTGTACAGAGCATAGGTAGTCCATATATATTTAGCAGTCTGTTAAATCTGTGGCCACAGTATACATCGGAAGTAAGTTCCGAGTGTTATTTAGAGATTGCTAATAGATACGTCGACGAGATAATACCTATAGAGATTTGACGTTTACATCTATATCTCTGGGATTATCTGGATACCTGTGACGGAGGGATTATACGTATGCAATGACCTCGACCTGTATGATTCAGCTAGTTTATCCGTGATCGTCATAATCTACGGGTGGATAGATTATGGACATGAAATTGGATTTCATGACGGATATACCTGAATCTAGAGAGTCTCAATAATGAAACATACTCGTAGAGCACTAGAGCAACAATTATGAATAATGATGATTATTTATAAATCATTTAATCGTTAAACGAAAAATACATGCGAACGGGCCGAACCGTCATTTCCTAATTAATGTGTATTTGTATTTAATATATGATATTATTAAATACACATTATAAATAGTCAAATAAAGGTATTTGACATATATCATCAATATATGTATTTGAGATATTTAAAGTAAATATAATACATATTGATATATTTTATTTAATTAATTATTTAATTATTTAATTGTTAAATGATTAATATAATTAAAATATAAATGTCACCACCAAATGATAAAGTTAGGAAATGATTATAAGTTGCAATTGTTGACTTATACATTAAAGGAAAAGGTTGTCAAATTGATTTTGACTTCTTAAGATATTTGTTCAAAAATTGTTTGAAAAATAAAATATCTTTTTCCTTTATTTTTTATTAATTTCATTGGCCCAACACCCTAATAGAAGTAATGTTTATTCTTGAGTTGCTTTTGTTGACTTGTTTAAAGGTTATTAAAGTTGTAATGATTCAAGTAAACAAGTTGACAAAGCTTTAATTAAATGAAATAAAAATATCATGATATTTGTATATACCACACCAAATTTCGGCCAAGGCTTATTTGGAGGAGGTATATATTGTTTTGTTTCATTTTTAGGGTTAAGAAGTTCATATACAAAAATAAACATAAAAGGAAAGTTGAGAGAGAAAAGCTTGAAGGCAAAGGAGAAAAGGCTTGAAAACTTGGATTTTGTAAGTCTTTCTTTAAAGCTTTCAACATGGAAATTGTTTCTAACATGCTTGGCATCATTTTGTGTTGCTTTGATGTTCTTTCTTCTTTTATAGTTTATTTTTATTTGGTTGTGAACTTTGATGAAAGTGTAGAGCATGTATGATGAAGGAAGCTTATGGCTATTGTAGTAATAAGTGTTCTTTTATGGTTTTGGAACCTTGTTGCTAATCTAGAGTTGTTGACCCACTCTTAGATGACCTAGATTTGATCTTGAGTTGTTTCATTGTGTTGAGACTATGATTGGATGGAAGAAAGATGATTGAAGTGTTGTATTTAACCAATTTGGTCTAATTTGTCCAATTTGATGAAATTGAAAAATTAGGGTTCATGACCAATTCCAAATTTGGGCATTTTCATATGTTGTGTATTTGGATGTGTATATAATGCATATAAAGTTTCATGTTGATTGGATTACATTTGGATGTGTTTTGAGACATGAAATGACAAAAGGCACAAAATGCCCACCATTGGGAGCATTCGGCCAAGGATGATAAAATTTGGGGATTTGGTTGCTTTTGGTGTTTTGATGTTTTGAACATGCTAAGTTCATCTTAGAAATGATTTAGAATCATTCAAAATTGATTAGATCAATTTCGGACTAAAATGGACAAAATACTAAAGTAAGGGTAATTTGGTAAATTCACTTAAATATGATTTTATTGAATTTTATTTCATAATTTGATTATTGGATAATTAAATAAATATGTTTATTTAATTAATCCGAAAAAGTTTTGAAATCGGAAGATACGATCTTCCGCCGCTTCCGCTGCGTTACCGGATTATGCCCCTAAAAACCCCTACAAAATGGTATCAGAGCGAGTCTGATTCTAGGCCTCCATAAATGATTAGCTTGTTTTATTCAATGTTCAATCATGTTTTCTTGACTTTATACATGCTTGGTATAATCTAATTTGATTGGATTTAGGGTGTATGACACTTAATTAATATCCCCGCTTAATAAGGTTTTATAGTAACTAGTATTTGGAATACTTGTTTCTTGGTCCGTCTTGTCAATACGGTTTATAAATATCTTTTCGTTGACTACATCCGAGACCGTGCCTCTGCTGTGAGGGTGTAGCTGATAGAAATTTATTTATGCCGAATGTATATTAGATACTAGATAAATTCAAGCGAAAGCGGAATCCTGAACGTGCCTAGCTGTCAGGGTTACGCAAGTAACTTGAGTTTATCATTGACAAGTTTAACCTTGGTACGTCTCCTTGTGGGCCTGCCTTCGCAGCGACAACGAGAAACGACCAGGACCGGAACCTTGGAGTCACTAATGAGTGATTGACAATTAGTTGTCTACCTGTGAATATACGTCGGCGAGACCGTGCCTCTGCTGTGAGTCGAAATATATTCATGGGGTCCTCTTCCATTATGGAATTCGATTTAATTATTGAATTCTCGTCTTTCCGTTGGGGATTACGGCATTACGTAAAAATAATGGGAGGCACTGCTAAGTTAAAATATTCCATAACTTAGGCAGTGTATGTTATTATGGAAATTGCCGCTTGTTTGTTTCCTTATTCTATAGTAGATAGAATTAAACTTTTATTTACTGCACACATATTTTGATATGTTATCTGACTAGACTCTTGGTTGCAGTTATTCTAGAATAGGTTCTAGATACTAATAGACTAGGATATTATTAGATTGGTCTAAACCATCGGGAACTATTGTTCCGATTTTCTTCAAAAATAAAGATGGTTAGTGACTTAGTTTCTAAGTCATGATAGATAATCTAGATAAATATCTCTTTAGGATATAATACTTTAGAGATAATAGTTTCTTATGCAGTAAGAATTGACTTGAATTAGTTCATGTCTCGAGATTCTTGACTGGCATTTAGAAAGCCCTATTAGGTATTTGTTTATCTTGTAATGACGTTTCTAAGCTTTAATTACCTTTAGAGGTAATGTGTCTGACACAATTTGGTAATCAGTTATTTACAATTGTTGTGAATAGTTGAATGCAAATAGTAAAGCTAAAGAAAGGAGATGCGTATATTTGTGTATAGAAAATATTGATTTTCACAATACTACAACTATAGGTATTGGATACCAGATCTCCCGTCTAGTTATTTGAAATATTGGTTAACGATTGTTTTGATATTTGATATCGGAACTTGCGACTATTGGATAGTCACTTGTTCTTTATAAATAATTTTACATATTTTATAATAACTAGGAGTGTCATTGATTTAGAGATAAACATTAGAAAAATTATTATTCGGTAAAGTAAATAATTTAGAACGGTGCTTTATGAATTTAATCACTTAAGTATAGGATGCTTATTCCGTATGGTAAAGGATGGTTTGATACTAGATCACACCACACATCCTTATCCATTTAATGAATATTGTATTCAGGAAAGTGATTAAGATTTCATTTAACCAATGATTGTCATTGGACCACCAGATTTATTTAACTGATACATTGGATGTATGTAGTTTTATAATAATAATTGCTTAAGGTAGTTTTCTATACTTCGTAACTTAGTTGATGAATTGTCATAACTTAGTTATGTGTTTCTGAAGGAACACATATTGAAAGTCTTGAAAGTATCAAGTACTTTCAATCCGTTCTGATGAAACGTAGATTGAACATTTTTGACTTGTTCAAATATATTCAATCTAAAGGTTTTAGAGAATTCTATTCTCAAAATTCATAACATGTCTTTGAACTGTTCAAAGATCTTTGATACGATCAAACGTATGAATTTAAAGCAATTAGTTCTAAGGTTATTTAGTGAATATGATTCATATTCAATATTATCTTCCATGATTCCATCTTGATGGAATTGAGTAGTGGGAGCAATCGGATCTTATATGATTTGGTTCGTTTGATATTGAATGTTACCGAATTAGTTTCAATACTCTTGGTGTTATACTCCAGTAACACTAATTCATCTCTTTAATTAATGTTCCATTATTTTCTACAGTTGCATATATGATATGTATAGGTAGAAAATTTGAATCTTGAAAAGTTTGAGATTTCAATCTTTCTTTTATATAATAGTTATATAATGGAATATCTTACACCTCGGAGGTATAAGTAAAAGTTAATCGTTTATTCTGTTTAATAAAATATTGTATTCTATTTAATAGAATATCTTTCCTACGATTCTAAGTAATAAAATCATTTTATTACTTGGTGTGTAACATCAGATGTTAACTATTGTAGAAAAGACTTGACTTATTGAAGTCAAATGTGAGAATGATAAATTATAAATGGAACTATGTAATTAATAAGATGAAACAACCCTTATACATCTTCCGTGCAAGTCCAATAGGATAAAAAAATCATTCACGAGTATTTGATACTTAATGGTTCCGTTGTTTTCTTATTGAAGAAAAATTATCCTATGACTTTTAATGGAAGCGATATTTGATATCGATTCTGGAAGTTCACCATTGAACCTTAGATCTAAGATTGTTCATAGCTTACTATGATCGAGTTTTGAACTTGATTAAGCTTTCATTATGAATTAGTTCATGATATGTGCTAATTCTTTGCACAGCGAAAGCATTGTGAGCTTATTAAAGGTTTGACCTTTACAGTATGACAGTGAGAAAAGTTATACTCAGCAATCTATTGTAGATTCTGAGAAAACCTATCTCTAGTCAAACTAAATGAACAATTAAAGATATATTGGTTAATGTTGATAATAAACTGTATATTTTAGCTAAAGAATGCAAAGTGGCGTTTTTGGATGACTTATTCAGATAAGAGATCAGTTGTGATTTCCTTATTTGAAGAGTTCATTCTGAAATGGCCCTAGAGTTTGTGTTCTGCTGAGATCGCAGTTTAGTGTGCTAGCTTATAGAGCCTATTGTAGACTCAGATAAGTCTTCCAGAAATATGTGTTCTCTATTTTTGATATCGTCAGATTGTCTGATCTTGTCAAAGTATATAGAATATATGTGATAAAAAGGGTTAGTGGGAGCGTACATATTACTTTCTAGTGTTATATATCTTAACGACATTTTCATTATTATAGTAATAATGAGATGTTTGTAAGGTAAAAGATTTACCTAAGTCTTCTTTACTCCATGAAAGCAGTGGGAGTAGTCTCTGTTATATTTGATATAAAGTTTTATATATGATATGAAACTTGGAGACTTGTGAGATACCCCTATTAGTCGTACATTAGATATGATCTAATGAAGGACATAACAAGGCTATCTGTATGACAGTTAGTATAACTGTTCGACAGTTATTGTGTGTCTTATACATAGTATTCATCTTTCGTAAAGGATGATTCCTTTTTCGAAAGAAATATTGATTAGAATGTCTAAACAATATTATGTATCATTTGATGATAACATAATGAATACTTTATTATGTGCGATTATCGATGTCGATTTAATCGTAATTGTTACGAGTTATTTTGACATCCTATAGACCATATGATGGATCTTGAAACACGTTCTTTTTATCTTTGAGATATTAAGAACGAGTTTCTAATTCATGGAGAATACAGTCTGCAACCATTAGGGTCATATTAGTTTTGAGACTAATTATGACGTTAGACAGTCTACGTCATAAAGAGTCACAAATAATGCAGTGGGAGTGTCACGAAGGATTCTACTATTTAGTGGAATCAAATGCAACTTTTGAAGTATTGACTTATGAAGTTGCATAGTGACCATTTAAAATAGAAGTTTTAAATTGGTGTTGTGCTTGCGGTTGTCCTCATAGTATTTTTGGATTTGATCCCTAAATACTTGGACAACTTAGTAGCTGTAGCATAATACAGATATAGCATCCATTTCATATTAATGTATAATTTAGATTCTACTAATATGAATGATGCTGACTATGGGAAACGATAGAGTTTGTTTGACAAACTCGATATCTCATAGCGGACTTGTTTCTTACCTCTTAAGTACTGGGTGAGCTTTTGAGGGCCATGTGCATACGATGCACATTGAGACGTGTATATGATACCGTGGATTGGCACTAGAGCAAGTGGGAGAAATTGTTGGGGTTGGTGCTCAGAGCGCCAATCCGGACCGTATTTATGTATGATTCATGAATACGAACATCCCTTTATTCCATAATATTACTTATTTATGGTTGCACCTCTTGTTCTTATATACATATTCGATCTGATTACGATTAGATTGAAACTAAATATGGTTTAGTGATATGTATATATTAGACAAAGGCCCGATAATATATAATGCAGTACACAGTTACAAAGTTAGTTTGTAATTGACATTGGGAAGTGTCACTGCTATATGTATATTATCAAACATAGTTCCTGGTCAAGATTTGCTAACACGGGTCGGTTAGTCAAATCCGTTGAGACCAGTACATGTCGTATATCGAGACTTGGTCCGATGGTTTATCCCAATGAACCATGAGTCTATGGAGACTCGTATAGACGTGTAGGTGTTTATAGTGGATAAACACTGAACGGCTCACCGAAGATTCTTAATGGATGGTACGCCAACGTCAATAAGAATCTTCTCGGGTTGAGTAGCATAGTGGTCCTTCGACTTGAGACACCACTGTGGATGTATGAGACATCCTCCACACTTAGATGGCAGTCACGTCACCGATCTATTTAGATCAGACCTCCGCCTGTTCGTTGGGTGTGGACCGATCCTCAGGATATCCTGTGTGTGTCAAGATAGGATCCGTCAGTTCTGTGTACAGAGCATAGGTAGTCCATATATATTTAGCAGTCTGTTAAATCTGTGGCCACAGTATACATCGGAAGTAAGTTCCGAGTGTTATTTAGAGATTGCTAATAGATACGTCGACGAGATAATACCTATAGAGATTTGACGTTTACATCTATATCTCTGGGATTATCTGGATACCTGTGACGGAGGGATTATACGTATGCAATGACCTCGACTGTATGATTCAGCTAGTTTATCCGTGATCATCATAATCTACGGGTGGATAGATTATGTACATGAAATTGGATTTCATGACGGATATACCTGAATCTAGAGAGTCTCAATAATGAAACATACTCGTAGAGCACTAGAGCAACAATTATGAATAATGATGATTATTTATAAATCATTTAATCGTTAAACGAAAAATACATGCGAACGGGCCGAACCGTCATTTCCTAATTAATGTGTATTTGTATTTAATATATGATATTATTAAATACACATTAATAAATAGTCAAATAAAGGTATTTGACATATATCATCAATATATGTATTTGAGATATTTAAAGTAAATATAATACATATATTGATATATTTGTATTTAATTAATTATTTAATTATTTAATTGTTTAATGATTAATATAATTAAAATATAAATGTATCACCAAATGATAAAGTTAGGAAATGATTATAAGTTGCAATTGTTGACTTATACATTAAAGGAAAAGGTTGTCAAATTGATTTTGACTTCTTAAGATATTTGTTCAAAAATTGTTTGAAAAATAAAATATATTTTTCCTTTATTTTTTATTAATTTCGGCCAACACCCTAATAGAATATAATTGTTATATTCTTGAGTTGCTTTTTGACTTGTTAAAAGGTTATTAAAGTTGTAATGATTCAAGTAAACAAGTTGACAAAGCTTTAATTAAATGAAATAAAAATATCATGATATTTGTATATACCACACCAAATTTCGGCCAAGGCTTATTTGGAGGAGGTATATTGTTTTGTTTCATTTTTAGGGTTTAAGAAGTTCATATACACAAAATAACATAAAAGGAAAGTTGAGAGAAAAGCTTGAAGGCCAAAGGAGAAAAGGCTTGAAAACTGGATTTTGTAAGTCTTTCTTTAAAGCTTTCAACATGGAATTGTTTCTAACATGCTTGGCATCATTTTGTTTGCTTTGATGTTCTTTCTTCTTTTATAGTTTATGTTTATTTGGTTGTGAACTTTGATGAAAGTGTAGAGCATGTATGATGAAGGAAGCTATGGCTATTGTAGTAATAAGTGTTCTTTTATGGTTTTGGAAACCTTGTTGCTAATCTAGAGTTGTTGACCCACTCTTAGATGACCTAGATTTGATCTTGAGTTGTTTCATTGTGTTGAGACTATGATTGGATGGAAGAAAGATGATTGAAGTGTTGTATTTAACCAATTTGGTCTAATTTGTCCAATTTGATGAAATTGAAAAATTAGGGTTCATGACCAATTCCAAATTTGGGCATTTTCATATATGTTGTGTATTTGGATGTGTATATAATGCATATAAAGTTTCATGTTGATTGGATTACATTTGGATGTGTTTTGAGACATGAAATGACAAAAGGCACAAAATGCCCACCATTGGGAGCATTCGGCCAAGGATGATAAAATTTGGGGATTTGGTTGCTTTTGGTGTTTTGATGTTTTGAACATGCTAAGTTCATCTTAGAAATGATTTAGAATCATTCAAAATTGATTAGATCAATTTCGGACTAAAATGGACAAAATACTAAAGTAAGGGTAATTTGGTAAATTCACTTAAATATGATTTATTTGAATTTTATTTCATAATTTGATTATTGGATAATTAAATAAATATGTTTATTTAATTAATCCGAGAAAAAGTTTTGAAATCGGAAGATACGATCTTCCGCCGCTTCCGCTGCGTTACCGGATTATGCCCCTAAAAACCCCTACATGATTAACCCCCCTTTTTTGTTTGCTATTTATTTATTGACATTTTTCCTGCTTTTGATTGTTTATTATAATTTTCGTTATCGCACCTCGTACTTCTTAATTTAATAAGCTTTTGGAATGACGTTATTGTGATTGTTATTTTGGTTGGATGTGTTATTACATTTTTATTCGCTTTTATGCCTGAATTGCTTTAAGACTTGGCTATACCATTGTGTGAACCTGTCCATTATACTGACATAAGTAAGGGACCATTCTGAACCCAACGGTTTAAGGTATTCCCTTGCAAGGGGTGAGTGCGGCCTTAAATCTTTCACAGTTCACAGTGGATGGCTACTCATTTATCCTCCAGTTTAGTCCCCCGCGGGCTAATCCATACTCTCTACGGGCTGCGAGCCCAACAGTGTCGTGGTCTCCGAACATCATAAGCATAGAGGTAAACCCCGCTTCGCTCCTACAGATGGCGACTCCACTGGGGATAGAGGATCGGCCCCGAAACAATGCCTTGTAGAGTCTGTGGCTTTGGCTTTGGTTAACCAAGTTGTGGGAACACAAGAACTGGGCGACGCATGCTGTACCGGGCTCGCGGCCCGGTCGGGAGTACGGAGTAGCCACGGGGGACTAAACCGGAGAATAATGGAGTCGCCACCCGGTGTGAACCGGGAAAATGAGATTTAAGGCCGCACTCACCCCTCGCAAGGGAAGACCTCAAACCGTTGGGTTCGGAATGGTCCCTTACTTATGTCACTTGTAATAGCAGGATTTATGTATAATTTAATCAGGCTTAAGTGGCACTTATTTCCAAGAGTATCATGCTTCTAAATTCACGGGTACAAAATAAAACTTATACATACATTTCACATATATCTCACATCTAATAACACATGCCTGAAAATACCTCAAAGTAACAACGAACATACAACTTCATTCAGCATATCATATTCATGAAAAATACAAGCATACATAATAACCGCACAAGCATACATGTGAGCACTTTCCAAGTGATACGTGGAATTATATCCCAAGTACAGACCGCATTACCGCCATTCGGAATCGGCTACGGAATTTATGTATGGGTTTCCATCCGATATATCACAAGAAATAATACTCCAAAGTCATCATGACATAGGTATATGAATCGTAATGCGTTAAATCAAGACTAAGGCAAATGACGCAACTAATGGAATAAACATGCTTTTCATTATTATGTGCACAAAGATAAGAATGACTATGTGTGGTTCCATAAGAAAATCACCTAAGAAACAATTATACATGGCATGTGATGAATATGTCTCAGTTCAGTGTGTTCGCGTTCGTGTAGCGTTCGTAAAAGCGTTCGAATGGTAAACAGAAGGTTCGCGTTCGTATGGCATTTGATAACGCGTTCGAACGGAAATGAAACAGAATGCTCACGTTCGTATGACGTTTGTTAACGCGTTCGAACGGAAATGAAACAGAATGCTCACGTTCGTATGGTGTTCGTGAACGCGTTCGAACGGAAATGAGACCTGATGCATGATAAGGCAAAATGCATGAGCGTTCGAGTTGCGTTCGTAAACGCGTTCGAACGGGAACAAACCTGATGCATGAAATGGGACGCAATACATAAACAACAAAAAAAGGGGGCGCGGCGAAGTACTGCCGTAAAGGTGGCCTTTTGGGGCTCTTGGTCTCTCAAAGAGAGGACCTTTAGACCAACATACTAAGCCCATGCGCGTCACATCACAACACATGAAATAAAGACAATAAAAGTGTAGGACTTCGTATGCCCAATTGAACGTACATTCAACCCAAACACACTTCGTCCAGCACGGTGAAGTAGTGTCACAAAGGTGGCCTTTTAGGCTCTTCGTCTCTCAAATAGAGGACCTTTGGACTAACTCACTAAGCCCATGCGCTCGATCGCAACATACATACAAAAATAAAGCCAATCATATCAAAACCAAGTATGCCCGATTGAACACATCTTACATCCAATCCGAACACACATCAACCGGTGCGGCAAAGCATCGTGGTAAAGGGTTTTAACCCCTCCCTATAAGGGATCTTTCATTCCACTTACTAAGCCCATGCGCTTGATTGAACCATGCATAAAAAGATAAAGACAATAATATCAAACTAAGTATGCCCGATTGAACGTATCTTGCATCCAACCGAACACACATCAACCGGCGCGGCAAAGCATCGTGGTAAAGGGCTTTAACCCCTCCCCATAGGGGATCTTTCATTCCACTTACTAAGCCCATGTGCTCGATTGAATCATGTATAAATAAACAACATACAGAATTCAAGTGACGAAAAATAAACAAAAGCAACACAAAACAAAAGAGGGTGCCGTTTACTCAAGCGGTACGTGGAGTTGTGTCCCGAGTACAGATCATATTACCATCCATTCGGAATCGGCTATGAAATTTATGTCCGGGTTTCCATCCGATATACCGCGAGAGTTGACACGTCTCTCATTTTATTCCACAGCCACAACATACTACATCTCATAATTCATGCATATTTATCTACTCAAGGGCCACAACATGCATTTCAACATGACAATCATGCAAATAATATTTAATAAATAATACAAAAAAACGAGTGTGAAAGATACCCTCAGGTCTAACCTTTTTGCCAACTTTAGGGCTTGCGTTTCACGGACGTCGGAAGGGTACAGCTCCTCAACTTCTCTGGTTCACTGGTTTAGCGTCCTAGCTCACTGCTTTGCTATTTTGCTTGCGGTTCGAACTCCGTTCTGCTCCTGTTCGGCCTCTGTTTTGCTGCTCACTGCTCAGGCCACCTTTTTTGACGTTTCAATGAACTGTTCCAAGTTTGTGTGGGTTCTTAGTGCAGTTGTGTGTGATTATTTTAAGGATTATGAAAGTTCTCATTCTCCCTGAATCTGTCGAATTACTAACATTGAATCCCCATAGACCTCTACGCTCTCAGCCTTCAAGGCTATCAGTGTCATCAACCCAAAAACACATGCCTTGTACTCAGCCATGTTGTTGGTTACTCCGAATGTCAACCTCTTGGCTATAGGCAAGGTTTCTCATTCTAGGGTCACTATCACAATCCCAATTACGGCTCCCTTGTAATTCACTGCTCCGTCAAAGTACATTTTCCATCCCTGAACTGTTATTGCCTGGATCTCTTCATCTGGAAATTCAAACTTATGCTGATCTTCTTCAATAGGTTGCAATGCCAGAAACTCTGCTACGGCTCGCCCCTTGATCACTTTGGAAGTGAGGTACTCAATGTCAAACTCTGTCAGACACACTAACCATCTGCCCAATTTTCCCACTAGCGAAGGCACTGAATGCAGATATTTCAAAGGATTCTCCTTTGCCACCACCTGGATCTTGTAAGATTGGAAGCAATGCCGTAATTTTCTGGATGCCCATAATACTGCCAAACAGATCTTCTCTACTTCTTGATAGCGGGCTTCATACGGAAGCATTTTCTTACTGAGATAGTAGACAACATGCTCTACCCCGGTCTCATCTGCTTGTACCATCATTGCACCCAGTGCTTCTGATTCTATAGCCAAATACAGTACCAAAGGCTTGCCCGGTCTTGGAGGTTTCAATACAGAAGGTTTTACCAAGTATTCTCTGATCTTGTCGAAGGCTGACTGACACTGCTCATTCCATTTCACTGGCTGGTCCTTTCTAGAAAGTTTGAAAATAGGCTCACACACTAATGTCAACTTGGCGATGAACCGACTGATGTACTGAATTTTTCCCATGAATGCTCTAACCTCTTTCTCTGTCTTCGGTGCCGGTATCTCAGTAATTGCCTTGATTTTCTCTCGAATCTACTTCTATTCCTCCCATTCCCACTGTATGTCCCAGCAATTTTCCTGATGTTACCCCAAACACACATTTCTTGGGATTCAGTCGCAAGTTGTATTAGTCAACTCTCTGAAGGAACTTTTCCAGCACTTCTATATGTCCGATTCTGGTTTCTGTTTTCACCATCATGTCATCCACATATACTTCAATCTCTTTGTGCATCAAGTCATGAAATAATGTAGTGGCCATCCGTTGATAAGTAGCTCCTGCATTTTTGAGCCCAAACGGCATTACCTTGTAACAATAAGTACCCCACTCTGTGACGAAGGCAGTTTTTTGTTTGTCTTCCTCAGCCATAAGAACCTGTTTATACCCTGAAAACCCATCTGCAAATAAATACATGGCAGATAAAGCTGCACTATCAACTAGTACATCAATATGAGGTAGAGGAAAATCATCTTTCGGACAAGCCTTGTTGAGATCTCTGTAATCCACACACATTCTGACTTTCCCGTCTTTCTTCGGCACTGGCACAACTTTCTAACCATTCGGATACTTTACCACTTCCAGGAACCCCACATCTATCTGTTTCTTGACTTCTTCTCTAACTTTCTCAGCCCATTCTGGTCTCATCCGTTGGAGTTTCTGTTTTACTGGCCTCGTATTCGGATAAGTTGGTATTGTATGCTGGGCAATACTTCTGTCTACCCCAGACATGTCCTCGTAGAACCAAGCAAACACTTTGGCATATTTTACCAATATTTCTTCTAATTTCTCCCTCTCCTCGGAGGTAACCTCACTTGCAATCAGAATTTCCCTGGGGTTCTCAGGCGTGCCCAAGTTAAATGCATTTGTTCTGGTTGAGCTGATATCAAATATACTCAAGTCAAAAAAATGAAAAGAATAGACTCAGGCAAGTAAGCAAAATGATTTCTTTATTACTAGCAAATACAGAAGTACACTCAAATAAATCAGGAAGATAAATGTCTTCATCATCCACAGACACTTCTTCCTCCGCAACCATATTTTTCTCAGTTTCTTCATCCTCTTCGAGAGTCAGGCTCTCCAATTTCATCAACTCTTCTTCCCACTTATCTTATTCTTTCACAATTTCTTCTGTCAGCGGCATTTCACCCAACATATCCTGGAAGATCTCAAATCCAGGAACCACAATCCCATTAACTTCTATTGGTTCGGGCTCACCTTGATACCCTGAAGCCTTCACAAAGCATTCCATCAATTTCAACCCTTTCTTTTTAGCCCTCGACTTTTCTTCATCTGACTTGTACCCCAAACCCCTTCGAGTGGTCTGACCTTTAAAGTTAGGCAACGTTGAACCTTTGCCCGGCTCGAACTTCATCTTTTCTATGATCCTAGCCACCCTAGGATCCACCCACTCCTCAAAAGTCGCCGACACTTGGAACCTCGTGAAAGGCTGTATCTCCAAAGCAGCTACAGAATTGTCCACCTCATCTCTAATGGTGACAATCTCTCCCTCATACGGGAACTTAATCATCTGGTGCAGAGTAGAGGGCACTCCTCCAAGCTTATGAAACCAAGGCCTTCCCAACAACAAGGCAAAAAGTAGAGGGATATCCAGCACTATGAACTCAACTTCATCCTCAATAGGACCAACCTTGACCGCTGCCACAAATGTACCTCAATCAACTCTCGCTTACTATCGTCATAAGCCTTGATAGTCATACTAGAGGGATCCAGATCTGTTGCCTTCATACCCAGCTTGGCCAGAATCTTCAACGGGCACACATTAATGGATGAGCCGTCATCCACCATCACACAAGAGGTCTTTTTTACCCCTCACTTCAGCTCTGATAAATAGGGTCTATTATGATTTATCCCCTCAGCCGGGAGTTCTTCCTCAGAAAATGATATTGGCAGAGTTTCCTTTTGGACTGACCCAACAAACATTGCGGGGTTGGCGTCTTCTGGCACTACTATCTTGCTTAAGGCCTCAACCATGGCCCGTCTGTGTTCCTGTGATAAACACAACAATTCCCAGATGATAACCTGTGCCCGGGTTTTTTTTCAACTGCCTCAGCACTGTATCTCCATCGGTAATCTCTGCATTCTCAATCACTTCTCTGCCATCTGTTAATATTTCCTTACCATTTTCTCCCATATCATTATAGAAACAACCGCTGCGTGTCATTCCCCTCACTTCTTCTTCATCACTACTGGAGAAGTCTTCCCAGAAATTCTGCCCCGTTCTGTCTCATCTTCACTATTACTGTCCCAGATACCCAGGCAAAAGGCTTGATGGTCAAAGGACTTGAGGACGAGGCTTTCGGGTAGGCCAGAGTTTATCATATAGGTCGGTGGGGGGACATAGTGGTAATTTGGTAGGGGATTTTAGTGTGTGTTGGGGCGTTCTGTTTCAGGGTCAGGTATCTTTTTGGAGTCTATAAGGTCTTAGATTTCATGGCGGATGTGGGCACAATTATCAGTGTCATGGCCTTTCTATTGGTGGAAGTGACAGTATTGGCTCAGATTGAGATGTGGTGGTGGAGGGTTGGGAAGTGGTTTGGTCTCCAGGGGTTTCAGAAGTCCTTGTCTTTTTAATTTCTCCAGCACCTTAGACAAGGGGCTCCCTAAGTTAGAGAATCTCCGATTCCGGATGGCAGCAATCTCCGTAGAAATAGGTTTAGCACCTGATGTTCCCCCAATAGGCCTCCTACTTAGGCCATAAAACTTCATGTTCTCTGCCTCTTCTTCTTCAATATCCATGATAGTTTCTCTCAACTGTCGAAAATCAGTAATCATGGAGGTCATCCTCCTCAGTTTGCCGTAAATCGAGGGCTTGGTGCCCTTGATGATCATTTTAATCTGGTTCTTCTCAGAGGGCCGAGTCTGCATTTTCAGAAGCTGGCTTCTCCAGCGGTCTACATACTCCTTAAAGCTTTCCTCCGACTTCTACTTAGTGTTCTCCAAATCACGGAGTGACAAATCAATTTCCAAGTCTGTAACATATTGCTTCAGAAAAGCATCAGCCAGTTACCTCCAATCTTCCCTAATCTTCTTCTCAAGGCTGTGATACCAAACTATCGGCGCTCCCTCAAGTGACATCCCAAATATTTTCTGCGTTTGACGCTTGGATAAACCCACCGAACACATAACTGAAACATACTGACGGAGATGGACATTCGGATCCCCATTCCAATTGAACTTAGCCATATCCGGCATTTTGACTGAGCTGGCAACTATTCTTCGAAGGTCATTGCCTCATAATCTAACAACTCTTCATGTTTACCCCTCATTTTGCGAGTAACTATTTCAACCTGATCCTGAAGCTTCTGAAATTCTGCCTGAGACCCAATCACTCTGCCTGTTGCATATTCTGCCATGTCATCATCAAAAGCGGGGATATCATCCCCCAACCCATTCGGAGGCTCTTCGCGCCTCACATTCTCATAACTTCCCCCAGCACGGGGTACAGCCATACCAGCCACAACAGTAGTCAAGGCTTGCAACTGTTCAGTAATTTTGGTGAGACCGTTTTCCAACTGATCTATCCAGGATACCTCGTTATCAGATGTACTCATATCTGTTACCGGTCTTTTAGTGAGTCTTCCATCTTCCATAACCCAACGGGAATCTATGATGTCTTTTATAGACATAGAGGGTGTTAACAGGATATATGTATGCATGAGATGAATAAGATGCATGCGATAAAAGGAATATATCAACTCATTAAAATTTTCACACAAATCGGCCCATTTATCGTTTTAGAATCTTTTGGGGCTAACTGTCATATGAGTGAATTCGTCCCAGTTTAAATGGCCCAACAAGTTCACATCTCATGGAAAGAAGTCCAACCGTATCCAAATGATAATGTTCCTAAACACAAACATATAATGGCCCATTGGCGTTTTAGAAGCTTTTGGCCCAATCATCATAAGATACGTTCTTGTCCTAGGTTAAATGGCCCAACAAACCCATACCTCCTTACAAAAGGTCCAGATGGATCCAAACGACAATGTTCCCAAACACAAGCATATAGAAATAATTTCTACAGAGTGGCCCATCAACATTTCAGAAGCTTTTGGCCCAATTGTCATAGGATACGAACTCGTCCCAGTTTAAATGACCCAACAAGTTCGCATTTCTGACAAGAAGTCCAACTGCATCCAAATGAGGATGGTCCACAAGCACAAGGAAATAGTTGCTATAGGCCATACAACTCCGGTCTACGTGTGGGTTTGCGAGAGTGTAGATAAAGACACTCGCTGGCGAAGGATAGCCCACAACTAGGTCTCCCCACTCAAGGGTTCGAGCGACCTTTTTTATACCTTACAGTACGTGCCAACGAGTTATGGTGTGTGACTGACTGTCAAATGGATTTCCCGTTGTAGATTCCCCAGAGGGAGGGCGGAGTGAACTCTCTTAAAAACTCAAGCCTCTTAGGCTCTTATCGCTTGGTGACAGGAATAAAACAACGAGTCCTCCCAATTAGTCCATCACAATAGGCTACAAGTAAATGATTATCTAGGTGCCTTCACAGCTTTTCCTTATAGAAAGGTAGTGAATGAAGGAAGACACCAAACCATTACCCAGCCTTAAAAATGCCTTTGATTAAACCTCTTTTAACCCACAGTAGACACGGTTAATTAAAGCACAAATCCAAACATTACAAGACATTATTTCAAGGCCGATTCTCTATCATCAGTGGAGTCGCCAGACTGTGGGACACAGAAATGGGCGACGCTGTTCCGGGCTCGCGACCCGGTTGGGAGTACGGAATATCCCGCGGGGGACTAGACCAGAGAAATAACATGGAGTCGCCACCCGGTGTGAACCGGGAAAATGATTTAAGGCCGCACTCACCCCTTGCAAGGGAAGACCTCAAACCGTTGGGTTCGGAATGGTCCCTTACTTATGCCACTTGTAATGAAATGATTTGTGCTATAATTTAACCAAGCCTAAGCAACATTTATTTCCAAGGATAATCTACTCCTAAATTCGCATGTATAACATGAGTCATCCTAATTGCAAACATACGATATCACCCAATAATCTCATAAACATGTTGAATCATCAAGCATGAAAAATAAATAATAACCTAAACATAAGCGTAAATCGAATACATATTGCGAAGAAGATAAACAAATCATGTATGGGGAAATAACGTACTAATGGCTAAATCATGCTTGAACACAATCTCACGAACACATCAAATAGATAAATGCAGGAATACAAATAGATGGTAACGGTGAGAATGTCAACGATGGAATAGTATGATTAATTACATGATACAAGAGAAATCACCCAAGAAACAATTATGCATGACATGAGATGAAAAAGAATCAGTTCAGTGTATGTGCATTCGTGTAGCATTTGAAAATGCGTTCGAACGATAAACAAATGGTTCGCGTTCGTATGGCGTTTGATAACGCATTCGAACGGGACAAGACCTGATGAAACAAAATGCATGCGCATTCGAGTAGCGTTCGTAAACGCTTTCGAACGATAAACAGAAGGTTCGCGTTCATATAGCATTTGAGAACGCGTTCGAACGGGACCAGACCTGATGCATGATAAAAAAAAAAGAAATACGTGCGTGTTCGAGCAGCGTTTATAAATGCGTTCGAACGGGGAACAGAAGGTTCATGTTCGTGTAGTGTTCGAGAACGCGTTCGAATGGGACATGACCTGATGCATGATAGATGACGCAAACGCATACACAGGTGCACAATGTAGGACCCCGTGTGCCTGATTGAACTCATTCCCATTCAATCGAGCATACCTCGTCCGGTGCGACAAAATATCGTGGTAAAGGTAGACTTCGGGCATTTTCCCTCGAATAGAGGACCTTTAATCCACCCTAGTTAGCGCATTGCGATTAGAATGCAATACATGCATAAATAGAACAATGATATGCATAAAGTCAATGACATAACAAAATGCGCTGCAAAACATCGTGGTAAGGTGGCCTTCAGGAATTTTCCCTCGAATAGAGGACCTATAATCCACCCTAGTTAGCCCATGTGCATCACATCACAATGCATAGAAAGTAAAGACACCAATATAGAACTTCGTATGCTCGGTTGAACATATCTCACATCCAACCAAACATACTTTGTCCGGCGTGGCAAAGTATTGGCGTAAAGGTAGCCTTTTGGCATTTTCTTCCCTCAAATGGAAAACCTTTAGACCAACATACTAAGCCCATGAGCATTAGAATGCAATACATGCATAAATAGAATAACGATATGCATAAATTCAATGACATAACAAAAGGCACGGCAAAACACCGTGGTTAGGTAGCCTTCAGGCATTTTCCCTCGAATAGAGGACCTTTAATCCACCCTAGTTAGCCCATGCGCGTCACATCATAATGCATAGAAAGTAAAGACAACAATATAGGACTTCATATGCTCGGTTGAACATATCTCACATCCAACCAACATACTTTGTCCGGCGTGGCAAAGTATTGGCGTAAATGTAGCCTTTTGGCCTTTTCTTCCCTCAAATGGAAAACTTTTATACCAACATACTAAGCCCATGCGCACTATATCATCAAAACAAACAAATAATTGTACGGAAATTAAATGGCGAAATATAAAATGCGGATAATAAACAAACAAGATAAAATATATCGAAATATGTGTCGTTTGCCCAAGTGGTACGTGGAGTTGTATCCCAAGTACAGACCGCACTACCGTCCATTCAGATTCGGCTACGGAATTTACGTCTGGGTTTCCATCCTATATACCACAAGAGACGACACATTTTCCATTCATTCAAGGGCCACAACACACATCAATCAACGACTCTCATGCGAAGAAAATTCAATAAACAATCAAAATATAAATGAAAAATAAATAAGGAAAAGTGCCCTCAGGTCTAACCTTTTATGTCGACTCTCGGAAGCACGTTACACGGTGATCGGAAGGGCTAAAGCTCCGTAATTTTTCTGGTTCACTGGTTCACGTCTTTTCTCGCTGTTTTGCTGTTCGGGCTACTGTTTTGACTCCGTTTTGCTGCTATTTTGCTGCTATTTTTTTGTCACTGTTTTTACTGAAGCAAGGGCTGTTTTTACGTTTTTTAAAGGGGTTAGGGGCTGCTGTTTTGTGGTTTCTTTTAGGGGTTTTAGAGTGCAGTTCTTGTTACTATTTTTGGTGATTTTAGCTACTGTTTTGGGGTGTGTTTTTGGTGGTTTAGGGGCTGTATGGGGCTGCTATTTTCGGTGGTTTAAGGGCTGTATGGGGGAGTGTTTCAATGGTGGTTTGTGCGATAATGGAGATGGTGTCTTGGGTTGTGGTTTTACGGCAATGGGAGGGGAATTTGGGGTGATGTTCTCGGCAATGTGAAGAGAGGAGAAGAGAATTTTCTTTGTTGCTTCTTACTTGTGGTTGGCTTGAATGCTAGGGCTTTTCTTTGTTTTGTATGCGTGAATGAGAGAGTGAGTGAGTTTACTATTTTTTGTAGATTTTTCGTGTGTGAGAGATGAGAGGGGGAGTGTTGGATTTTGGTTTCTTTTATAGACAAAGGCTAGGGCTTCTCCTTGTTTGAAAAAGAAGGAAACAATTAGTGTCTTACAAGGAAAGTCTAATATTTGATTGGGGGACATGTCTGGCTAGATTAGGAATATGATATTTAATTTGTTTTGTTTAGGCACGAGATTATTTGATATTTATTTTAATTTGGTATATGCTTTTTAGATTTTATTTAATTCCCAATGTGTTAAATATGCATTTTATTAATTTGGATGTGTTTCAAGTGGGCTTGGGCGTGAATGGGCTGTTGGACAATTATGACCCATACACTACAAGAATTAGACCATTTAGCGTCGAATTGTTTCGACGCCATAAGTGAAGATTTCGACGCAAATGATATTTAGCGTCGAAAAAATTAGACGCAAACAATGGACGATAAAATGTCGACGAAAACCACTTTTAGCGTCGAAATAATTAACTGCGACGCTAAAAAATAGTATTCTGCGTCCAATTTATTTCGACGCTAAAGCAAATTGTTCGACGCTATATTGTATATTTGGCGACGAAATATATCGACGCAAAAATTCAAACTTTTAGCGTCGAAAGGTGTCGACGCTAAAGTATATTAAAAAAGTATTATATGTAAGCTTACAGCGACCATTTTTGTTACTATTAGCGTCGAAACGTTTCGACGCTAAAAGTGACTTTTAGCGTCGAAACTTGTCGAGGCTAACGTATATTAAAAAAGTATTATATGTACGCTTACAGCGGCCATTTTTGATACTATTAGCGTCGAAATATTCGACGCTAAAAGTAAAAAATTTATTTTTTAAAAAATTAAGTAATTTACTTATTTTTTGGTCTAAAATATTTAATTTAGTTGAAAAAAAATGTAATTAATGACGAAATATTATATTGAAATTTGTTTTAGAAAAATAAATATTATATTAAATTTATTTGTTCAAAATGTTTATACAAACCCAAATATAAAATTAATTGCTACTGTGATGGAGGGACGTTCGAGCCCGATGCACCATGACTCATTGAGGCCTCGAACATCTGACGGAAAGCCAGCAGTTGCTGTTCCAACTGCTCTATCTTCTCTCGTGGTCCACCGTGACCTGTTGTAGCTTCTCCTTAGTCTGTTGCAGCTCGTCTCGGGTGCTGGCTAACTCGTCTCGAAGAGATACATTGTCCGAATTACCACTATTGCGTGCAGATGACGTTGGCTTCTTACGAGTGCCAAGACCAACGTTGTAAGCTGTCTGATTCTTGAAAACCAATTGCGACAGCTGCTCATCTGGTATGGGGTCGGTCCCTGTCTCCTGAGTTTGATGTTGGAGTTCCATCATTTCGTTCTGTTTCAAAAAATAAGTTAATATTAGAATTTGAGAAAAAAATTTAACATATATAATATTAATTATTTTATTTTAAAAACTGAAACTTACATAGCAGCGTTCGGCTTCTTCATTTATCCATTTATTCTTGTCATTGTAATGCGTCACACGGAAAAAATCTGGAAATGATTGCACCTCACCTGTGTTACTCTGTTATAAACATAAAATAAATTCAATATTATTCCAGATAGTAAAAACAATTAACTGTTAAATTTTACGTTATGATATATTTACCTCAGAATGTTCGGCACGATGTTGGATAAATGGCTTCGAACCTGCACGGTGGTTAAAACGCAAGTGACTTTGATTTTCCGCATTTGCGTGACATTTATCCTGTATTCACCAACACTGTAAGTACCGAAAACAAAGACAATTATAAATTTCCGTTTATTTCAAAATTTACCTCGTGTTTTTTGCTAGACCAAAGCTCACATAAGAATGTCCAATCTTGTTCCTCTATAAAATCAGGCTTGTGTTGTGGAGCATTTGAAGGTCCATGTTCGTCGAATATTGGTTTCAGGACTTTTGTTCTATAATCTTTATAACTTTTCCCCATGTGGTAGTCAATATATTGTTGGACATTCACTTGGGTCAGATCGAAGTCGAACCATTCCTACATGAAAATTCGAGTAAAAATAAGTATCAAATAAAAATGTTAAATAACAAACAATATCGAAAACTTACAAGTAGCGAAGGGAATAGCTGGTTCATTTTTGTCTCCCACGGTATCTTTCTCCAAGATACGTAGTTTTGGGGAGCTTCATATCGAGCTGTAGCTCCTATGGCTGTATTAAACGCTGAATTATGTTGTCCGACTTGAGTGTGTCCATCATCTGATATCTCAATCCGAATACGGCCGTGAGCCTTAACGTACTTAGCCAACCCCAGGCCACAGGTGCGTCCTCGACCCTTCACTGTACTGGACTCACCTGTGCTAGCAGAGAAATCACCAGGGCCAGTTGCCCTTGCTGATGTAGATGGAGTCGCGGTAGCCCGTTTGCGATTGCCCGGTGCCATCTGCAAAACCCGTCGCATTAGCGTCATCAAATTCCAAAGTTCTTATACATTACATACATATCCATACAAGTCAATACAACTTAACAAAAGCGCTTATCACATCGAATGCTCACTTTCGTAAGTTTCGAATTCCAAAACACATACAAACATTCCAAAACACATACTATACTATACGAAGTTTCGAATTCCAAAACACATACTGTACTAAATGGACGACGAAGTTAAACGGAAAACAATCGGGGGCTGCCTGTTCTGCCCAGAATTCTGGGCAGCAAAACAGGCTGTTGTTCTGCCCAGAATTCTGCCAGTCCCCGTCCCTTTAATTCGTCGATCATCATCCTTCATTCATTATCATATTCGTCCCTCTAATTTCGACAAAATCATCATCAAGCATCAACAATAATCATCAACAATCATCAACAACAAATCATCATCAACAAGCATCATCAACAAGCATCATCATAAACAAGCATCATCATCATCATCAATGATTCACCTTTAACATCATCATCAACAAAATCATCAACAATCATCATCATTCATCATCTCAAACATTCATCACATCAAGCATCAAATAAAAATCAAAAAGTGAGACTCACCTTAAATTTGTTGCTTGCAATGTGTATAAGCCGAGAATTGCAGGAGAAATGTAAGGTTGGGCGAATTTGGGTCGTTTGAGCAGAAGAGAAGAGGTCTCTGGTTTTAGGGATTTGAACGACATTTAGCGTCGAATTTACAGTCTTTTAGCGTCGATATATTCGACGCTAATAATTAGGCGGTCAATTAAAATTTAGGGTTTTTTTCAGGGAAATTTAATTTTCATATTTAGCGTCGAAAAAAAATTCGACGCTAATATCACCTTTAGCGTCGAAATAAATTCATTTTAGCGTCAAAAATTTAGACGCTAAAAAATTGGCGGTTTATTAAAAATTAGGGTTATTTTTCCGGGAAATTTAAGACATATAGCGTCGAATAATTTCGACGCCAATGTAAGACGTTGAATTGCGTCGAAATTATTCGACGTTAAATGTCGTTAATTTAGCGTCGAAAATTATATTTCGACGCTAAATGTGTATCATTAAAAATAATAATTGAAAACAAATATATCATAGTTATACTATTAATCATTACGTTAATATTTCAATCATATCTAAAGCGTAATTAAAATCAACAACCATACATTAATCCATATAATTATTCATCCATTACAAAATACTGTAACTTCATAATTAATCACTATTATCGTCGGTATTTGAGGATTCGTGACTGGAATCGAAGTCATCTTCAGTGTCAAATTGTTCTTCACTTGCTACTTCAACGCTCACTTCAGAATGAGGAATTAGCTCAACGTCTGTACTAGCTCGAGTTAATGTGATATTTTCAGGAACGTTGACAGTTGGTCCAACAAATATCTGTTCAGGAACTTCAAATTGCCGAGACTTCTTGTGTTTCATCTGATATGTCAACTCTATCTTTCTCCTGCGTGTCCCAAATGGCCCTATGTTGTAACTTTTCTACCACCATCCATCCAGTTCCTAACTTAGGATCAGGTATATATATCACTGAACGTGCTTGCGTACAAAAAATGTATGGATCATTCTTGTACCAACAACGTTGAACATTAATTGACGTGAGATGATTACTAACTTGAATTCTCCTCTTTCTGGCATTAGTGTCAAACCACTTACATTGGAATAGCACAGTATGTCGTCTGGGTCGATATATGAACTCAATGACCGATTGCAATACGCCGTAGAAGTCAATTACATCTGAGCCGTGTTCTCCTTGGACTACAATTCCAGAATTTTGAGTCACATGATTAACATCTCGCTGTTCGGTATGAAATCTAACTCCGTTGACAATACATCCACTGTACTCATACGCCTGCATTTGAGGCCCATAAGCCAAAGAAACCAACGAGGATTGCGAGTCCAATTGACCATTTTCCACTTGATTAATAATCTGACAATGAAATATATGTGTTAATATAACAAACTGAAATGTCTAATGTTAGGATCAAAATAAATATAAAATATTATAACTTACAGTTGTCTCAAACCATTTAGGAAATTCTTTTTTGTGGGTCATCAACATTATGGTCACCAGCAATTTGTAGCATTGTTAGATGTTGCCTACAATAAATTATCACGGTTAATGTATGGAAAAAATTCAGTAATGATGCACCAGAAAAACTTACATTAAATACGGTTGCACTTCATCACAATTACTCAATATAAACCAATGCGCACGTTGAACTTCCTGACGGGTTAGTAATTTGACACCTACTGCCCCAAATGGTCTGTAATTTTGACGGAACACTGTGATCTCTTGGCTATTACTTGCATCTCCATCATAGTTTCGTGGCCGACGATTGAAATGAGTTTCAATATTCTGCATGTACATCGAACAAAATGTTATTGCTTCATTTATTATAACAGCTTCAGCTATTGAACCTTCAGGTCGTGCCTTGTTTTTGACATATTGTTTGTAATCTCCCAAAGCTCTGCAGATATGACAACAAGTTTGCATTAACACTAAATTCTATGCAAAAAAAACGGTTACAAATTTTCTATATAAAAACTGTATATATTATATATATATAGTACCTCTCAATGGGATACATCCATCTGTAATGGACATGACCTCCCTTTCTAGCTTCATCCGGTAAATGCACAGCCAGATGTACCATGACATCAAAGAAAGCGGGTGGCAAAATTCGCTCCAGCTTGCATAGGATTATCACGATTCCTCGCTCAAGGTCGTCAATAACAGATGTGCTTAATGTCCTCTGACACAATTTTTAAAGAAGCCACATAGATCAAGTACGGCGTCGCATACATTTGGGGGGAGATAAGGTCGAATGCCAACAGGAAGGAGAATCTCGAGCAGCACATGACAATCGTGACTCTTTAATCCCGTTATTGTATCATCTCTGACCCAACGCCCAATATTGGATGCATAATTATCAGGGAATTTAACCATTTTCAGCCAATCACAGAATGATTTTCTCTCCGATTGATTGAGCACATAACTAGCAGGAGGCTTAATAAAACCTCGAGAGGAGTCTTGTAAATGCAATTCACTGCGAATTCTAAGATCTTGTAGGTCCAATCTAGCATTTACAGTGTCTTTTGTCTTACCCGGAATATTGAATAGTGTACCCACTAAACTCTCACAAATATTTTTCTCTATATGCATTATGCATTACATCCAAATTATGTCGCAAACTCAGAGTCCCCCAATATTCTAACTCAAAGAAAATACTTTTTCCTGTCCAATTCAACTCTTCAGGTAACCGTTTTCGATTTTTATCTCTATTATTAGGATGTTTACCTGGTGTGCTGTCTTTGAGATGTTGATGTTGGCAAAGTATGTCAAATGCAGACAATCGATTGGGCTTACTCTGAGGTTCATGTTGCCCGTTAAATAATTTACTCCTCCGCCAAGGATGACTCGACTCAAGAAATCTCCTGTGCCCCGTGTATCCGATTTTATTCCGTAATCGTTGCGAAGGTGTATGATCCGCACAAACTGGACATGCCATGTATCCCTTAGTGCTCCATCCAGATAATGAACCATAGGCTGGCTGGAAAATCATTAATGGTCCATAATAATGCGGCATGCATCTGAAAATACTGCTCTGAAGCTGCATCATAGGTATGCACACCACATTCCATAATGTTTGTAACTCCTCGATCAATGGTCTCAAGTAAATATTTATATCTTTACCAGGTGAACGTGGACCAGGGATAAGCAATGACATAAACATGAACGGATCCTTCATACATTTCCATGGAGGTAAGTTATATGGAATGACAATAACGGGCCAGATGCTATAAGAGTTGTACATATTCCCAAATGGGTTAAAAACATCAGAGGCAATACCTAACCTGACATTACGGGGGTCCTCAGCGAAACGGGGTACATGTCATCAAATTCCTTCCATTCGGTTCCGTCCGCAGGATGTCTAAGTATGCCCTCCGCACCGATCCTCTTTTCATGATGCCACATCATATCAGTCGCTGTGTGTCGTGACATGAACAATCTCTGCAGCCTGGGCGTTAAAGGGAAATATCGCAATATCTTTTGAGGCACTTTCTTCCCATACCACGGACTTTGTACCGACTTTCACCACATATCGGACAATGTTCAAGTGATTCATACTCGGCACGAAATAATACACAATCAAACTTACAATCATGAATGGATTCATACCCCATTCCCAGATCACGCAACATTTTCTTTGCCTCGTAGTACGACTTAGGCAATTCGCTTCCAACCGGTAACATTTGGGCCAGTAACTCTAACATCATATCGATACTTTTGTTGGTCATTCTGTTGATCACTTTAATGTGTAATAATTTCACAACGAATTCAAGATCGACATTCCAGCACCTTCGAATGGAATTTTTTTTGCCTCATCAAGTAGTTCACTAAATAAATTTTGATCATTTCCACTTAACACTGGCATGTCGCCACTAACACTATGACCAAGTTGTGGACCTTGTAAGTCATGCAAAATATCGGCGATCTCATCGTTTGCAGGTTGATTGTAACTACTGCTCCCTTCGCCGACATCATAAAACCGTGACTGAGAATGATACTGCTCACCGTGATAAATCCACATACGGTAAGTTGGTGATATTCCTGGCATGTATAAATGATTATGAACTTCATTTAACCGCTTCCTTTTCCTATTCAAACAATTTGCACATGGACAACGAACACGACCTTCTGCATCAATGTGTTGCTTTGCGACTCCATAAACTCAGACACTCCATTACGATATTCAACACTCAATCTATCCAGAGAGCGCATCCAATTTCTTTATCCATTTCAGCAGAATACCTAAATATAATAATATATTATTAGATATCATTTTACAGTAATCAACATTACTAATTCAGTAATACTTAATTTAAGCAAATATATATATATTTGGTTGATAAATTAAATAGTTTACAAAAAAATTATATTTTATTAATTAATATACTTACTTACATATATGAATCATAAATCACTAACAAACAACATATATAATCATAAAAATGAAATAATAAAGAAATATGAAGAATAATACCTTATCGGAAATTGATTACAATTTTATTGAAAATGTTTAGGAGAGATGTGAGGCTGTAGAGGAGAAATTCTCAGATTTCAGAGGATGAAAATGAAGAGAATGAGAGAAAAAACAGAGGGGGAGAAGGGTTGGTGACCTCTGCATTTTAATCTATCTTTAGCGTCGAATACACCAATTCGACGCTAATTGTTACCGTTTTTAGCGTCGAAAACGTTTTGTCGACGCTAAATATAAACAATTCACGTCGAATTTAATTTAGACGCGAAAGAATCAAGGATCTGTCGGTGGAAGCTTCATAACTCTTTAGCGTCGAACGTATTTTCGATGCTAAAAGTATTATTTGTGGCGTCGAATATTCAGATTCGACGCTAATTGTGTACGTTATTAGCGTCGAATTTAATTTAGACGCGAAAGAGTCAGGGATTTGTCGGGTGGAACTTTATTAAACCTTTAGCGACGATATATGTTCGACGCTAAAAGTATATTTTTGGCGTCGACACCTTTTTTCGACGATAAAAGTGTAATATTTGGCGCCAAAAAATTATTGCAATAATATAATTATTCAGCGTCGAATAGTATTCGACGCTAAAGTTCTGTTTTTAGCGTCGAAAAATATTTTCGACGCTAAAACATTAATATTCTGCGTCGAAATTTTATTCCGTCGCTAAAAATATGACATATAGCTTCGAAAATGATTTTCGACGCTAAAGTTCACTTTTAGCGTCGAATAATGTTTCGACGCTAAATATTTGGACGCTAAAAGCCATAATTCTTGTAGTGATAGCGTCACTATTTGTACAGATCATGGTGTTGTTGTACAAATTAACTATGTGACAAGGAGATTGCACTCTTATCATTTGTGATTAGATCACCTAGATGTATAAATGATAGGAGGTCCTTATGATTAGTTCCTGGATTGAGATGATATGAGACAGTATCAGTCCACGAAGGATTAATCATTAAATATCCCTAGTCATAGTATTATCGAGACTGGACATCGATAATGCGGAATAGACTAGTATTACACTTGTGCGTGTTATGTGAGATCATAACGGCATAGTTCTCATTATTTGGGTATAGGATACTCATGCAAGTGTAATATGAGGTTGTGTTTTACCGATGGTACGGAAAATAGCTTCGCTCTGGATAGACCCCTCGGAATTCCATTGGTAGTATGACTATGTGTCTATGGAAGTCCGAAATCAGGGTAGGTGTATTTGGTCTTAACCTGAGACTTGCACCGCTAATACTTGCGACAATTGGTATGCTTTAGTTTTGGTCGTCTAGGGCTTTAACCGGTTCTGTGTACGCCTCTGCTAGGTATATTGAGAATCGTAGTGTATTGGGAGTGATGTCAAGACGGAAGTATCACTCCAGTTATAGTGGAGATGATGTCACGTAGGATACGGTACTAGTGCTCTTAAGTACTGCAGTCATCGAGATATTATGACTAGGTCGTGTATATCCGATAATAGAGACTAGTTACCAGACATCCGACATGTGCTTCGTACGGGGCAGACACATTCCAGCCCCAGCCTAGCACGTGACAATCCGATACTGGATCGCAATACGCAATACTATGTATACTACGCCTGACGTAGATTATATATTCCAGTAAGAATATTTCTGGAGAATTGGGTAGGCACGGTGCTTTGCTAGAAGCCAACCATGTCTTGTAAATCGGTAAGCACGTGGTACGAGGTACGCACGTATTCGGATAATCGGATGACCGTATTTACTGCCAACATATCCAGGGATCTCTTGGGTCGCTTCCAAAGATTCACCGATGACAGTTGATTTAAATTAGATTAATCTGGGATTAATTAAGAGAGAGAATTAATCTGGGATTAATTAAGATGGAGAAAATTAATCTGGGATTAATTGATGTATTATTTAATCTTGGATTAAATGTGTTCGGAAGAGAGAGAACGCGATTAATTTGGAATTAATCGGTAGAATAAATTTAATAGTTAAATTTGATTTTTCTATTTAATTTATTCGTATGGGCTAAAATTAATATATCGGATATATTAATATGAATTGGATTTCATTACGAAATTAAGTTGGACTTTAATACGAACGAACGAATTAATTTAGAATTAATTCGTAAACGATGTTCGTAATATATTTACGAGGCATCGTTATTTAACTAAATTAGATTTAATTATTTAGCGACGAGAATTCGTTTAATCGGATTAAACGGAACCGAGCCGCGGCAAATATTCGTAGAGACATTTTGAGTTTTGAATTCAAAATGGTGGGGGCCACTTCACACATGTCACACATGTGAAGTGGTGGTTGGAAAGTGGTTGGCATTTATGCCAAAACCACTTACTTTCCAACCACTTGGTTTATGTGAAACCAAATTACCCCAACTACATGGTTTTGGGTAAAAGGGTAAAACCCTTTAACAAAACCAAAAAACCTTCTCTCTCTCTTTACTCTACACACTTGTAACACACTTTGGAAATGAAAACCCCTAATATCCTCCAAATGGGCGTGAATGGCCTCCCTCTTTCTATTTGATTTTGTGGCAAAATCAACAAAGCTAGCACTTGCAGAAATCAACTAAGGTGATAGGGAAACTACTTCAAGAGTTGGAATCATCACTTAAAGCTTGGATCTTGGAGATCTCTTCTCAAAATTTTAAAGCTCAAATCCGTTCATTGTAAGTATATTCCGCAACTTATTTTGAATTTATGAACACATTTACATGCTTATTAGATCCTTGGCATGTTCTAGGAACACTAACATGGGCTTGGTGTGGGCGTGTGGCTTGGCTTTGGAGGTGGGCTTGGTGTGTGGCTTGCGGGGTTTTTGGGCTAAAATGCTTTAAAACGGAGGTCCAACGAGTGAGCCCGAAGCTAAACAAGCGAATAAAATTTAACAAAATCCCGATTCCCTTCCGACGTCCGTTTCCCGTGACTTCATCGACTTAAAAGGTAGTGTCTCCAAATGAGACTCATCATAGGGACTTATATGCAAAAAATGCAGTGCCTACACTAGCCACAGCTTGGGAAAACCTGGAAAAACTGGTAATGAGACCCCTTGTGCTGACAACAGCTAGTAGACCCAATTATGACATAGAGAGAATCCTGGAAGTAGAAGTCGACGATGGAAAACCTTGGTATGATGACATTCTACAGTATCTAGAACGTGGAGAATTCCCGGAAGGAGCCGTCAAGAAAGACAAAATAGCCATTCAGAAATTGGCTTCCCAGTATGTGAGTTTAAGGGGAGAGCTGTACAAGAGACAAGCCAATGGAATCCAGCTGAAGTGTTTAAGAAAAGAAGAGGCTCAGAAGGTAATGGAAGAGGTGCACGCTGGAGTATGTGGACCGCACATGAATGGATTGAATTTGTCTCGTAAGATAGTCAGGGAAGGATTTTACTGGTCGACCATAGAAGTTGACTGCGTAAATCTGGTGAAGCACTGTCATGATTGCCAGACACGCGACAACTTGAACCATCTGTCATCTACGGAATTGCACGGACTTTCAAAACCATGGCCTTTCTCAGTGCGGGGTATTTATATGATTGGAGAAATCAGGCCACATGCATCAAATGGACACTGCTTCATAGTAGTGGCGGTAGATTATTTTTTGAAATGGGTGGAAGCCGAGTCATTCGGTAATGTTACGGCGAAGCAGATGGCCAAGTTCATATATCGTAATATAGTATGTCGATACAGATGGCCAAGTTCATTTTTTTATTATTTCCTTTGTGTTTTTCATGTTTATGAATGAATCTTGGATGTTATTATAATATTCTTGCATGATAATAGCATATAGGATTCAATTTTTGGAGTTTTTGAGTCAATTAGGGTCAAATTTATCTGTAACTTTCGGATAAGTTCGGTCAGAATTTTTCAGACGCGCACTGATTTTAAAACGGTTGTAACTTTTGATCTAAAAAGAGTTACGGGACTCATAATATATCGATTTATACATACTCGAGGAAAGGAATTCGTTAGTGGTTGGTCGCACTCTTTCCGTTTACATTTAGAGTCTCAAAATCTCTTTCAAACAATAGTTACAAATTCTGTCCAGTTTGTGTTCTTGTTTTACTTTTGGTGTTTTTTTTTAGTCAGTTTCTTTGTGTTTGTTTTCATATTTTCTTAGTGATTCTTTGAGTCTTTAATCATTACCGGTGTCCTTCAAGTAAGGGGTTGATTTATATACATAATTTGATGGACAAAAGGGTATTTATCTTTCGCACGAGATGCCTTATCAATAATAAAGTATGTATTATGACTATTAATAGAGGGAATCACACAAATTTAGCCAGCACTACCCTTGTGGAAAAATTAGAATTACCATTGATACCTCTTGATAGACCTTATAAGTGGATGAGTGATTTTGGAGAGCTCGAGGTTGATAAGTAGGTTGTGGTAAGTTTTGCAATTGGGAAGTATGTTGACTAAGTAGTGTGTGACGTCGTTCATATGTGTCATACGCATGTTTTATATAGTAAGCCTTGGTATAAATTCAATAAAGTAGTTTATGATATGGATATGAATATGTATAAATTTTGGTATGGTGGAAAAATTGTCAAACTTGCTCTTTTAACCCTACAAGAGGTCTATAAGGAAGAGTTGTACATGTAGAGGAGTGAAGAAGAGTGGGATAAATGGAAAAATGAGATTGTTGAGTTTAGAATGTTACTAGGAGAGCTTCCAGAATTGATAGAGAAAAAAGTGTTAGCAAAATGTGAAGTCAAGAAGATATGAGCGTAGCCTTAAGTAATGAAATGAAACATGTTGACGTTTTTATGAATAAGCCAGAGGTGGTTGATGATGTTGATGACAGTGATGATATTGATGTGAGCAATAACATTAGTGATGTCGATTTGATTGTTCATGATGACAATGCAGTGCTTGAAGTTACTGTTAAATGTGAATATCATATGGAGCAATCTGATTTTGGTTGTGAGGCCTTGAGTTATGAGGTGCAAAAAGTGCATGTGGCCGAATATGTAGAATGTGATCAGATCATGGATGAATGTGTTGATTGTTTGAGGAAGCGACATGGGCATGTAGAGTTTGTTTTAAATGAGGTTTCAAACGTGAATCCATATGGGAATCTTTTTGGGGTTGCAAGTGGAGTTAAGAATGTGAGTAGCAATGGAGAGACTGGGAGGGGAAAATATTTTAAAAAGTCATTCATTGGCTTTATTGACTTTTGCTCACCTTAAGATTCTTTTCCATAAGATTTTATTTTGTTTCAGGATTGTCGTGATATTGATCTTGTCATTTTTATCTATGATTCAGGTTCGTATTCAAGGTCGAATCATTTTCAAGAGATGGAGAATGATGTGATCCAGAATGAGCTCTGTTTGTTGGGCCAAGTTAACTTGAAGTTGTGGCTGATTGCATGGCTTGGTCAGATTGGTGTATTTTGGCCTTTTAGTGGATTTGGAAGATTCCTTGGGTTCTGGAGTTTGGTCCATGCATGAGACTTTATATGAAGGCTTTATTATGTCTAAGTCAAGAATGAAATGAGTTTTGGATGTGCATAGGCTGCCTTGATTGATTTCGGGCTTAATTTCTGAATGGTGCATTAGTAGTGGCGGGATTTGCGCAGTCTTCATATTTTGGACGTAATTTTCTCATTCGATGTCCGATTTTAGTGATTCAAGTTGCATTATAAAGAGGCCGCATGGATCTACAACTTTGTAGTATACATCAAAGTCCAATTCAGTAGCCTTCTTAGTCAAAATACAGAAGCAAGTTATCTCTACAGTTTTTATGTTTCATATTTTTAAGGTTATGTGATGTTTAAGTATTGGGCTGAACTTTAATTAAATTAGAAAGCCCATGCACGAAATTTTAAAGTATTTTATGTGTTATTGGGTTTATTTTACTAGGTTTTTATTATATTTGGGTAGAATTAGGGTTAGCCACCTATTTAAAGGGGCATTATTCATTGTAATTGATAATTAATTAAGAACATATTTTTTACAAAACAAAGTGGCTTGTGTCATCTTGAGTGAATGGGTTCTTCCTTGGTTTTACGGAACAAAAGCTTATCAACGTGTGTCAAGCGCTGTGGCGCTATATCGTTGTTCAATATTCTCCAAAGAAATAAAGAAAGGTTCTTAAGGGCAAAGTTCCTTAAGGATTGAACTTGATCTTGGAATGATTTTGTTCTTACAAAAAAATCAAGATTCGCGGTTCTTGGGGCTTAGAACACGTGGAGGGATTTGCTTGGCTTGTTTCAGGCAGGTTCTTATCACTGTTATAAATATTCCAACAATGATATATGGAGATTATGTTGCATGTATTGCACAAATTAGAAGATGGTACATCAAGGGAGACAAAATCAAACACATCTCACCAAAAGTCTTCTATACTCTTGAGCTCTAACAGAGCAATTTATCCAAATTTTATCGACATCATCTTTTGAGAAGCTTATATATAGCATTGGTATGCATTGACTTAGTAAATTATCTCAATGATATCTTTTAAAGGGGAGCATTTCATCAGGGGAGCGTGTTCATTGGGGTGAAAAACTACTATTAGATAAAAGGACATTATACTCTTTTTCCTTCGACCATGTTTTATCCCATTGGATTTTACTAATAAAGTTTTAACAAGGCAACGTTATAAATATCCAAAGGTCAAATACATTGTATGAAATTAAAATTATAGGACCCAATGGGGAGTGTTGTAAATGTGAGTAGTCCTTTTACTTTAATAGTTTTTATATTCTATTTTGACTTTTATATTTGTAATTTATCCCGTATTATTTATGAATAATAATCTCACCACAATCTCACCCTATAAATATATATAGTAACTCTTGTAAACTTATTCATTTAAAAATGATAATAAATTTTGTAACTTTACAAGATATTCTACTCTGGTACTCTAATCTATTCTATTTTTCTCTTATTTTATAATAAAAATCGTGTGATTTAAAATTCAAATGAGGTAGCGAATACACCTGGGACGCTTAAATCATAAATAAACTGATTGGAAAAACCAGAAAAGTATTTTATCAAAAAAGGCTAAAAATAAAAAAATAAAACTCCAGAAAAAGCCAAATTGAAATCCAATTTCGTGTTCTTGGAAGCGAGGAGGCTCCTGTCCTGACAGTAGGCTTGCCTTAGCTCAATCTAAGTTTTACTAAGGTAGTGCCCCAGGATAACAAAGCAGTGGCCAAATCTTAATCGTTGATTCTTCAGCTCGCCGTGGATGGGCCAGTCAGCTTCGACGGCCGCAATCCATAGTCACCGAGAATCTAACCGCAGCCAACGATACAAGTCCAAATCAACGGCTGTGATCTCCCCGATGGAAGCTGACGAAAACAATAACGAACTTCCCGATGGAGCAGACTCTGATTACATATCAAATCTCCCAGACGAGTGCTTGGCTTGTATTTTCCAGTCTCTTAGTTCTGGTGACCGCAAAAGGTGCTCTCTCGTCTGTCGGCGCTGGCTCAGGATCGAGGGGCAGAGCCGTCACCGTCTCTCTCTAAACGCCCAATCAGATCTCCTCCCTATGATTCCTTCTCTCTTCTCCCGATTCGACGTCGTCACGAAACTCGCTCTCAAATGCGACCGTAGATCCGTGAGCATCGGGGACGACGCGCTTGTTTTAATTTCCCTAAAGTGCCGAAACCTCACGCGCCTGAAACTCCGCGCTTGCCGCGAGCTAACCAACGCCGGAATGTCTGTGTTTGCTAAAAACTGCAGGGGTTTGAAGAAGCTTTCATGTGGGTCTTGCACTTTTGGAGCCAAAGGCATGAATGCAGTTCTCGATAACTGCTCGACTCTTGAAGAGTTATCCATCAAACGGCTTCGGGGAATCACAGACGGAGCCACGGCTGAGCCGATTGGACCCGGCGAGGCTGCCTCTTCGCTTAAAACAATTTGCCTAAAAGAACTTTACAATGGACAGTGTTTTGGTCCCCTAATGATAGGGGCAAAGAATCTAAGAACTTTAAAACTTTTTAGGTGCTCTGGCGATTGGGACAAGCTTCTTCAACTGCTAACGGGTCGGGTCACAAGTTTGGTGGAGATCCACCTTGAGAAAATCCAAGTCACCGATGTGGGACTCGCTGCGATATCCAATTGTTTGGATCTAGAAGTTCTGCATCTGGTCAAAACTCCCCAGTGTACAAATCTTGGACTCGCCGCTATAGCTGAACGATGTAAACTATTGAGAAAACTCCACATTGATGGATGGAAAGCCTATCGTATTGGTGATGAAGGACTAATAGCCGTTGCAAAATGTTGCCCTAATTTACAAGAGTTAGTTCTTATTGGTGTGAATCCTACCAGGTTGAGTCTAGAAGTTATAGCTTCAAATTGTCAAAATCTAGAGCGATTAGCCTTGTGTAGTAGTGATACTGTTGGGGATTTGGAAATATCTTGCATAGCTGAAAAATGTGTTGCTTTGAAGAAGCTTTGTATTAAGAGTTGTCCTGTTTCTGATCAAGGAATGGAAGCGCTGGCTAGTGGGTGTCCGAACTTGGTCAAAGTGAAAGTGAAGAAGTGTAGAGGAGTGACTACTGATGGCGCGGATTGGTTGAGAGCGAGGAGGGAATGTGTTGCTGTCAACTTAGATAGTGGTGAGACGGAACATCAAGATGCTAGTGATGGCGTAGTTCAAGAGAATGGTATTGTGTTACCTAGTGTTGCATCAAGTAGTAATACTCGATCAACATCGTTCAAATCAAGGTTGGGGCTAATGAGCAGGAGAAGTTTGTTGGCTTCCTCTTTGAGGAGATGGTCAAGTGGTAATAGCAGTTCAAGAAACAGTTAACTATAAAACCTGAACTTGGTTCTTCAACTGTGTTTAACATTATTTTTCTCTTGGATTGTCTGATTCTGTCCTCTTGTGTATTTAATTACTGTGCTGTGTGCTTGTTTATCATTGTCTTCTGAATTTAAACTTTCAAAAAAAAAAAAAAAAGCAATCGTTTTTTATTTATTTTCTTTTATTTCTTTGTTTGTTTTAATTTCTGTGTTAACTTCTTGTTCATTTGAATTTACATTTCTATATTCGGTAGCCTAACCATCAACAGCAATTGCTTTCGAGGATATTACCAGAATCCTGATAATCTAACGTGTAGTGTAATTAGGTTAAAAGATTGTTGACATGCTAAGAAGGTGCTTCCCACATACTATGTTTGTATGAACTACAACTGCAATAATAGTACATTGGGTAAATGTTATCAGAGTTTATCCGTGTATTTAAATTCTGTGCTGTATGCTTGTTTATTATTGTCTTCTGAATTGAAATGGTGAACAGGCTTGGTCTACTGTTTACCAAAAATAAAGGTCTCCACAAAGTCGTGAGACAATGTTTGAGGGCTGACGCCTGCCCAGTGCCGAAAGGTCAAGGAAAATAGAAGAACATTGGGTAAATGTTAGCGCGTCTGAAGTCTTAATAGGAAGTTTTGTAACTTTGTTATTTTGTAGTTAAGCACAAATTATGTAATACATAAGTACCAGACACCAGTTGGCTTTAGCTCAATTATGGAGTTGATTCACTGTAAACTGCTTTAGGACAATATATCAAATATCAAATGTATGATTTTGTTCATGGATTCTGGAAATTGAGCTGGATAGTGGGACTTGTGTAGACTTCTGAATATTCCAGCCAATTCGAGTCCACTGTTTTGAGGAAGTGCAATTAATGGTAGTTGATATTGAATATTTGACTAGTTTTTGGATCTGCAAATGCTTGATTCACTAAGCATAATCGCTGGGTTTCTAGGAGCAGGTGAACAAGGGAAGTGATGCGAGTCCTAGTGGTTAACTGATTTTATTCTCAATGTCTTAAAAGGCGTTGCCTAGGCGGCACGTTTGAGCTCAGTATTGCATTTAGAGTGGCCTATGGTCGCCGTACCTATCCCCAAATTGTTGGGGCCGGGTATTTGTCAGAATGGGCTGCATTTTTCATCCATTCTGACGAAATTTCACCGTGAAAATCGTTGGTCAACAGCCGTTGCCTAATGTAGAATTTGAAATTGGTGTTTTTTCTGCCGGATGTTGCACCCTAGCCCTAATCTTAATTTTACAAAATCATGTCTAACTCATCAATTCAAAAAAAAAACACACTAATTTAAAACATAAACGGTAATTTCAAAAATTCTAATTTCTTCAATTTTTGTTAGTTTCTCATCAAATTGGCCCTCTATAAATCATACCCATTATACAAATAATATTCATCATGATTAATTTGTCTAAATCACACCAAACCTTAAATCTAATTATGGAAATCCTTAATTTCCGATTAATTTTCTTACCTTGAGTCACCGCCCGACTAGTGCTTATTGTTCTAAAGTTTTTTAGAACATTAGTTATTTTTAAGAACTGGGAGACACTCTTATGTGGATTTTGATAGTTCTGGTGCGATATATATGCATCAACCCTTTAGAGATTGAACCAACTATTAGCTTGGTTTTTTTGATGGTGAGTTGGGTTGATTGTGACCGGTATTCCCTTCTATAAAATGAGTTAGGTTGGAGAATCTTATTCCAATTTAGGATCTAGTACCCAGGTAATGCTTGGTCCTGTGATGTCAAAATGGGAGCGATCTTCTGTCATATGAAAACAAAGTAAATTTTGCAGTGACTTTGTCATTGAAGTAGGAGGAGTTGGATGGAGTAAATCGGGGTTTTATTTTTTAAAGAAGGAAGAGTTAAAAGTTGGAATATCTTTGGATAGCTGGTCCCTGATGTTTTAGGCTTGCAAACAGAAAAAAGAGCTGTGACAAACAGAGTTAGGGTAGGTCTGGACAATTAACGTAAAATTTGTTAAATTTTTATGACATGAATTCTGAACAAATATGTAATAGTATAATAGTGTTAAAAAATCTATCTAACCAACCTCTCCAATTGGAATAATGTTTTTTGGTTTGGTTTGGTTTGGTTTGGAAGTAAGAGTCACGACCTCATTATGATTCCCGCTTTACTGGTATTTCCTCGACAAAGATAAGGATACTTTGTAATTGTTACTGTTAGCATTGGAACCTCCAGTGGTTTGTTTGTTTAAGTGGTGTGCTTATGTTTTGGTGAAGGTATAAACTTGAATAGAAGTTGTCCTATCTTTTGTCAATAAGGTTAGAATCAATCATTTTGTTACATTGTAATCTAAATCCTGCGAGAGATTCGAGTGTTAGCCTGGTCAAGAGTCTTGAGATGCTTGACTTGGTCATTACTTGAATTATTTTATGAGCCCAGGTATCACTGGAGGGCAGAGGGTTTTTGCTGTTTTGACTTTGAGGCTTCTATAGAGCAAATTGGTGTTTTTTTCCCCCAAATTTGAAGTCGTGGAAGCGTGGTGACTACAAAACCCATTTGCGGACGTTGCCTTCGAATTGCCAAAATTTAGAAGGAACCCAAGCATCAGAACTGGTTCTGGCTAGCTAACTGGTATAGCTTTGGAAAACTTCGCAAGATTTCCATTCTACGCAGCACCCCTCTGTTTCCCTTTTTCAACTGGTTTTTAAGTTGTAATAATCACTCTAATTAATGTACGTAATATAAGACACTTCCAATCAATCTTTCACAAAATTCTGCAGCAAGGGAAATCATCCCAGCATGGCAGCAATTTGCTGCCAAGGAAATGGAAATGGAAATGGCAGCAGCTGCTGCAATGACAGCTTGGTTGCCATGGGGCTGTTTTTAAAAATAAAATTGAAGAAAAAAAATAAATAAAAAATAGATGAAAGAGATGGGTGTTTGTGTCCAAGAGGGGTGTAAAAATTTACTGCTCAAATTTGATTAAAAAAGTTTTATAATTACCCAAAAACGATAAATTCCCTTGACCACTGAATATTCAAATCACATTCTCTTTATGTAAGCAAGCTGGGCCAAAACCAACTTCAATTAAGTTTGAACCATTACATAAACTCAGTTAGAACATTACATGGCGGCAGAAAGATAAAACCTTGGCCTTCCAATGGTGGCTCACTTGCCAAACCTGTCAAACCTTGTGGTGTCAACAGAGTGGAACATACCTATAACCTCTTCCCCTTATACTTACTTATCTTTCTTGTCTTGATGCTTTTGGTATATGATGATCTGACTCAGGACTGCACCATTGAGCAAGGCTGCCCTTGTAGCGCCCATCATAACTTCAAAAGAATTAAGGACAGCACATACTTGGGCACATGCAGATTAAATAAGCAACTGCAAAGCTCACTCTCAATAGAAAAAAAAAACAAAATAAAACTCATTAGGTAGAAATTAATGCAGCATCTATTGTCAACCAGAAAATTGCATAGTAGGTAAGTTAAGTAAGATCATGACAAAAGTTTCCCTTCACAAAACCTACACACATGCTAAACTTAAAATTACCACTTCATAGTAAATTTGCTTTAGTTACAAAAGATAACTTTATTGTGAAACACATGTCACGCAATAATTCCTTGGAGAAACTCATGCAATAACAACTAAGAAAAAGTAGATAAGGATACCACTTGTTGGAGCTTTTTCTTGGATGCTCGTAAAAACTCTCACTGTGGAATTAAAAAGAAATGATAAGTTCTTCATGCAAAAGAACTTATAACATCATAGTCTATTACCCAACACTACTTCAATAAACAATATGAACTCACCCATGGAACCACCTAAATTCATGAAACATGACAAGAAGCTGAGCTGTCCGGTACTTTTATTCTGCTCAATAAATAGTTACAGATCTCTGAAATTAGATATTTTCTCTTACAGATGATACAAGAGTCGGAGTTGTAATATCCCACCGGGAATTTTTTTTACTTACTTTAAAGTTCGTCCATATTTGTGGGACCCTAGCAAAGACAAATATGACATGCTGGCATGCCTGTATCAGATCATTTCCACATAACACAAGCATCAAAGATACATAATTTTAGAATTGAAGTAAACAAAACAACAAAATTCTGAACGTTTGGATTTGTATATGGGTGCATATTATCCCCGAGTGTATATCAATAAGATAGCAGAGCGGAAGGAAAGGAACTAATAGTATTTGGCTAATGAAGACTAGAAGGTAAACATTGCTACTCACATATAGAGTTTCAAAAAGAATGGGATTAATTTGTCCACCTAAAATGGTTGGTGCTATAGCACAATATCTGAAATACCATCAGGTCAAGAGAAAAGCTGACTATGTAAACTCTATACTTGGATATTAAAATTATATTAAAAAAAAAAAGCAGGAAAATAAAATGATATGGAAAAGCAGGCAGGATACAGTAGAGCCCTGATCCATGTTGTGTTACCAATTGGTTGTGAATAGTAGTAGATTATAGCAATTAAAACTAATGCTGCAATAGACAAACAACAGAGAAATTGTGTTATATCCTCTTCTCAAGGATTTAGCATCAGATTCACCACACAGCACAATTTCATCAAAATAACAACACCTCATCTACAGTCACGTAGCCAAAAACATTGATTCAGTGAAATTTTATTTTCAAAAAAAGTGATGGATATGGGCAAATCAAAATTATCTCATTAACAAATCAGACTTTTCATTAATCTGTAGGACACATGTAACAATTTTTTAGGATTGAGTGTAGCAACTGCCCCCACGCACACGTAACAGCTCTGCCCCCGCTCATCCAAAACCCCTAAATGACCTAGCAACCTAGAACAAAAGAAGTTTAACAAACTTCTAGTGCTAATCCTAATAAAGTTCTCCTTTTCTCTAATTTTTTGACTCTGGTACTGAAATAACAATTTCCCTGACTAGATGATATAAAGATCATAAACGACTAAAAATTACAATTTCATAAAGAATAAACCCAAAAAGTTTCTATATTGAAAGCAAATACCTTGGATCAAAAGAAAAGTCAACTCCCCATAAGCTGAAAAGGGAAGCCCTTTGTGAATACAATACCCCAGACCAATTGTATACCCAACTATTTGTAGCTCAATGCCTGCAGCACTAATCCCAGTTGCATTTCTATGCTTCAAGATTTTCAATATCTAAAATTTGCACAACAAAAATTAAAAAAATAAAATAAAATGAACTCATAGTACCTAATTAAATTAAGGGTTAAGTAGAGAGAGGTGATGTAATGAAGTAAGACCTGACCTGAGGGAGTTTGACGGTGGTGGAAAGGGCGATGACGAAGTAGCCGAGGAGCTTCGAAATGAGAGTCAGAAAGCAATCTTTTTCTGGGAATTTGCCATCTCGTAAAGATCGGATTGCGCAGCCAATATCAATGCCTAAGAAATCCATGCCTCTTTTCTCTGTTATGTACGGCAACTGTTAATAGGAACCCAGCTGCCTTCAGTTTCACTCTTCTTCTGGTTAACTCAATCAAATGTTAATAATAATGCACATTGTGGTTTGTCTCTGTTTTCATCGTTTAGGCCCAATATCCGGATTTGTATGGACGGATAGCCCGGATATTTACCCAATAAAAACTATTTTTTGGGTTAATGATTTGTAATTTTTGGATCACACTTTATAATTTTAAAATATTTGGATGGGATAGAAATCTCACTCACCCGATACTTTTTTCATAAGCAGCTTCATTATATACTCTAATGGTGTTTTTACTTGAGAGTAATGAGAATTAAGGAAATCATTCCATTAAAGTTGTTTAATTTTTAAAATTAAATAAAAATGAGAATGAAAATGAGAGTGTGACCCACACATTTGTAAATCAGGAATGAGAGTCTTATTCTCACCATCCTCCATGAGAATGAGATTATCATTCTCATTATTGATGAGAAATTATAGTATTGCCCCTAAAATAATTAATTAATATTAATTTATAAATAATAAATAAAATATATTAATAATTAATCAATAATTAATAATAAAATATTTAACATTTTAATAAAAGAATAATTTAATAAAAGAATAATTTAATATTTAGTACTTTAATACATTAATAATTAATTATTAAAGTAATAATTAATTAATACTTAAATGATCAATAATTAATAATAAAATGATATTTAATATTTTAATAAAAGAATAATGTAATATTTAGTAATTTAATACATTAAAAATTAATAATAATTAATATATAACTATAACTAAAAGTATTTTTGTAACTTTTTAACAATTCATATCGATTACTAGACAAAGTAAACACATCAGTGGTTATATTATTTCATTTTGATTTAGATTCCTACAGTTAAGTAAATAACTTATTATGACTCTGATTTACGATTCTCATTCCAGCCCATTCTAATTCTATTTCATTCTGATTCCATTTCGTTCCGATTACAAGTACATAAACGTATCATAAACCTAATTGAATCACAAATATAATCAATGATCTAATTGCATTTTGAATATATGAATCAAGCAATAAATTTCCTTTTCGGGCCTTAATCCTGCTGATAATTAAGTTCAATATATTTAGGAGTAATTCTTTGATGCAACAGAGGCATGTGTGACGTTGTATCACCAACAAATTAGTAAATGACATATATGATTTAATATCCATTTTCAGTTATTTTTTTAATATTTTAGCACGCGTGGCAATGAATTATTGGATTGTTACACGGATGTCGTGATACATCCGTTGTATTATAGATTTTCTCATATTTTAGGCATTAGACTCAATAATATTTGTATAGAAAGCTTCACTTTGGGCACAATTAATTCCATACAAAATGACTTCAGCTTCAACTCTCTCAACATCCCCCAAACTGAATCACGTTTGTTACGACAACTAAGACCTCTCCTTAATGACCTCTAATCACCATTCTCAGACATGCTCTCCGCATGGCAATTGATTATTAGATTGTTGCACAGATGACGTGGTACCTCCGTTGTATTGTAGATTTTCTCATATTTTAAGCATTAGACTCAATAATATTCGTAGAGAAAGCTTCATTTTGGGCACAATTAATTCCAAATAAAGTGACTTCAGCTTCGGCTCTCTCAACATCTCCCAAACTGAATCACATTTGTTGCGGCAGCTAAGACCTCTCCCTAATGACCTCTAATCACTATTCTCATACATGCTCTTTGTAAACCTAAGTTGTTTGTAGTGTCTATATTCATTTTTGCCCACTTATGAGGGTTTTTTCCATCACGATCTCTCTTTATGATCAATCCTAAAAGAGAACAGCTCCAATGTCATTTTGAGCTTTCAAAAAAACTGTTGGTGTTGGTGCTTAGAGCGCCAATCTGAATAATGTATTGTACATTTTATTATTTATTAATAAAATAACTATATTTTCATTTCATACCTTATTAATGGTATTATCATTATGCATATTAGATTGATGTATAAATTTTCTAAGAATGACATCGACCTTAGAATAGTCAATAGGTGGTCCGACATTAGGATAAGTATTACTGTTGTAAACTATTCTTAAAGTAAATATTTCTAGTCGTTGGTTTTGAAATACGGTCGAATTCCTATAACCTAGAAGACTAGCACATGTTGTATATTGGAATTGGAGTTCCAATGGTTTAACCCGTTGTACTATAAGCTTTGGAAGCTCGTATAAACGTGTGGGTATTGGTTGGACCGAATACTGAATGACTCACAGGTGATTCCTAATAGTGGGAAGTACACACCACCGTCAATAGGAATCTCCTCGAGTCGAGTAGCATATATGATCATTTGACTATAGTATAACATTAATTTTGTATGAGATCCTCCACACTTTGATACCATATATGTCAGAAACCTTTCATGGTCTGGCCTCTAGATGTTCATTGGGTGTGAACCAATGCAC
>SKCR01026831.1:0-77301 GCA_019454045.1 Zanthoxylum bungeanum | reverse complement strand
AAAATAGCTCAAATTGATTTGATCAATAGAGACTTATTTATGGCATTGTTGTCTAGGACACAATTAAACGAGACACGTCAGTTAGACGGTGTGTCCGAACTAAAACCGAATTTTGTTGGACATGATAAGGTTTATCACGAGTCGCTCTGAGCTATCATTCCTTCAAACATGATATGTATTAACAGTGCAAAACTTATTTAGAATAAGGTTCCATATAAATCTGTTTGACAGATATCATATAGGATATGAACAGGAAAGAAACGGGGTTTCTTACTCCTAATAATTTGGGTATGCGAGGCATAACGTTTGGATGATACCAAACTAAAAACCCAAATTGGATAAGTGCCAATATAGGTTATCCTGAAGGAAACCATAAGTATAGTACTTAGAAATCTCACAAGAGAACAATATGATTGTTGCTCACCATGCGGTTTTCCTGAGAGGAATACCGATATGCAGTGGTCAGTGGGAGGATAGTGATACTCGATGAAAATCGGAGTAATACTGTTCATGGCACGAAGTCATTAATGGAACATAAATAGTTCATCTATGATGAATCTATACCATTAATCTTCAAATACACAAGAAACTAGTAGATCGGATAGAGTCAGAAAACAACCTAGGGTATAGGTTTCTGATCTAACCTCATTAAGATGTCAATCTTATGGAGGTGTACCATCCGACTACGTTTAGAGGAAGTGATACGAGGTATCGACTCTATGTTACGGCAAAGTGCCATGAATCCGAAATGGATTCCATGTATAACAACTATTTTGGATACTAGTTGTTGTACCATAAGGCATTGTGCCTATGGTACATTAAACGTCTTCAAAGAAGACATACATGGATGGCAACATACCAACGTACAAAGCTAGGCTTTTGACGGAAAGGTATCGTTATCAACATTGTGTTAATAACGGTTCAACCTTTTACCTGTTGCCATGGTAAATCCATTTTGAAAATGCTTGAAAATAACTGTATATTTCATTTATAAAATGTGTCAGTTATAAATCAAAATCGCTTTCCTGAAAAGGAAACCTTTTGGAGGATGTTTACAACATCCTGACGATTTTGTATAACCGACAAACAAGGTTTGCGGGTTATTCGATCCATGTTTGGATCAATGCAAGCATAAGGTTCTTGGAACTGACGTTTTGAAATAATCATAATGGTTTATGATTTAACTCAAACGAAATAATTCTTGTGTATATAAGGAGGTTAGTGGGAGAGCGCACTGACAGTGAAATTCCCATAAAGCAATTGGTGAAAGCTTGGCTTTCATAGATATTCTTTAATAGAAATTCTCCGTAGAATTCTGGGAGTAACAACCTTTATTCAAGGAATAAAGATCTACTGTGATAGATTTGGAGTTGTTAACACTCTCTGGAAATTGTACATTTAAAATGTACTTGTATTGGTGTCTCATATGCTTCGAGCATATGGAGTCACAATCGGGTCAATCCAAGTGATAGTCACTGGATTGAAGTTGAGAACATCTGTTAGTATCTCAGAGAACTAAAGATGCTATCTTAAACTATGGAGAAGGAGAACTTGTAGTGACTGGGATCACTACTGCAAGTTTCCAAACAATTAAAATACTACGGTACTATAAAGTTTGAATAACGGGGACAGTGAGCTGGAAATCTTCCTAGCAAGATAACTGTTGCCGAATAAACAACAAATGCGGATTATTGCTGCAGCTGAGGCAGCAATAGAAGACCATCTGGGTCGAAAATAAATCTAATAAGATTAGATAAAGTTCTGTTAGCAGCTGAGCTAGGCGTCAGCATAGGCTAAGGAATTAAAGGTCTCATCGACGATCCAGATATATACTTCTATATCATCTGATTCGTTCGGATCATACATCGTGGCGATGTGATGATCGTGTAAATCGCGTCAGACGATAATTAAGCAAATCCGCTGACGAAAACCTTTCCTCAGCATTTGAGCGAATTGTACATAGTTCGGGTGTTAGACACTCGAGTGACTGGCTATGTGCCAAGTGGGAGATTGTTGGACAAAATGACCCATAGCGTCACTATTTGCACAGATCATTGTGTTGTTGTAGCAAATTAACTATGTGACAAGAAATTGCACTCTCATCATTTGTGATTAGATCACCATAGATATATAAATGAAGAGAGGTCCCTATGATTAGTACCTGGACTGAGAATGATATGAGACAGTATCAGTCCCCGAAGGTTTAATCATTAAATATCCCTAGCCGGAGTATTATCGAGAATGGACATCGATAATGCGGAATAGGCTAGTATTGCACTTGTGCGTGTTGTGAGGGCACAACGGCATAGTTCTCATATATATAAGTATTGGATACTTATGCAAGTGCGATAGGAGGTCGTGTTTCACCGATGGTACGGGAAACAGCTTCGCTCTGGATAGACCCCCGGAATCCCATTGGTATTATGACTGTGTCTATGGGAGGCCGAAATCAAGGTAGGTGTGTATGGTCTTAACCTGAGACTTACATCGCTAATACTTACGATAATCGATAGACTTTGTTCTTGGCGGTAGGGGACTTTTAACAGGTTCTGAGTACACCACTTCTGGGTTTATCAGAGAGTCGTAGAGTATTGGGTGTGATGTCAAGACGGAAGTGTCACTTCAGTCATATTGGAGTTGATGTCACGCAGGATACGGTACTAGTGCTCTTGAGTGTTGCGCAACCAATCGGGATATTGTGACCAGGTCATGTATATCCGATTATAGAGACTATGTTACCAGACATCCGACATGTGCTTCGGACGGGGCAGACACTTATCCAGCCTCAGCCCTAGCACGTGACTATCCGATACTGGGTCGATATACACAATACTACGGTATACTACGCTTGATACAGATCTATATATTCCTGTAAGAATATTTCTGGAGAATTGGGTAGGCATGGTGCTTTGCTAGAAGCCAACCTTGTCTTGTAAATCGGTACAAACGTAGCACGAGGTACTTACGTGTTCGGATAGTCCGATACCGTATTTACTGCCAACATATCCGGAGATCTCATGGGTCGCTTCCTGAAGATTCACCGATGACGTATGACTCGCACTTTGATTAATCTGGGATTAATTAGAAGAGAGAGATAGAATTAATCTGGGATTAATTCGATGAGAGAGAAAATTAATCTGGGATTATTTGCAGAGATATTTTATCTGGGATAAAATATTAATTAAAGAGAGAGAACGATTAATTTGGAATTAATCGATAAATTAATATTCGATATATTAATCGAAATTGGATTTTGACGCGGAATTAAAATTAGATTTTAATTCGGGCGAACGAATTAATTTAGAATTAATTCGTTAGCGACGTGAATAGTGAATTCGCTAGGCGTAATCATTTAATTACGACGCGACGGAAAATTCGTTAATTTGGAATTAGCGAACCCGAGCCTGAGAGTGATTGCGAGCGCATTCGCATTTCGAATTCGAGCGCGGCACGCGAGTCACTTCAAGCGTCAAATCGTTTGTCACATCATGCGTCAAATCAATTGTCACTTTGAGTGATGTGACTTGACAACATGTCACTTTATTAAAGTGATGTGATGTGACTTAAAGTAAAAAGTAAAGGAGATGGAATATGAAAAGGTTTGGAATATATATATATGTTTTATTTATTTTTTGAAAATAAATGAATAATATATATTACTTTTTCTTTTCCATTTTTTACAATTATTATTTCGGTCCTCTCTCTCTCCAACATGCAGGGCATACGGTTTCTCATTTTCCCTCTCTTTTCCTCTCATCTTCTTCACGGCTTCAAGCCGATTTCTTCTTGATTTTTTCTGGTTTCACCGAAACATTTGAGAAGCAAATTGAAGGAGACTTAGTGCTAGCACACCATGAGTGATACATAGGTGATAGGGAAGTGATTCTTTGAGCATGGAAGCTTGAAGCTTGGAGCTTCAATGGAGTCTTCAATGGCCGAACATGGAGGAGACTTTCACAGCCCCTACCGTGCACTCCACTGCAGTTCCAGAAGCCATTGCCGAGCTTGGAGGGAGGTAAAAACGCATGTTCTTCATTTCATCAAAACCGAATTCAATGTGAGTATATTCCGCACCTCCTTTGTTGTGTTCATACTCGTTTTTATGCTTGATTGTTGATCTTGGGACTTGATTTAAGACTCCGTCAGTCGAAGCGTCTCAGAGGTCGAAGCACCGCGCCATCAACTCAACTCAGTTCGAGAATGAAGCCCAGGGGTCGAAGCACCTCGCCATCAACTCAGCACAGTTCGGGAATGAATCTCAGAAATCGAAGCATCTCACACCCAAGATGGCTAGGGAATGAAGACTAGGGGTCGAAGCAACTCGCCATCAACTCAACTCAGTTTGGGAATGAAGCACAGAGATTGATGCATCTCACACCTAGGATGGTTCGGGAATGAAGCCCAGGGGGTCCAATCACCTCGCCATCAACTCAACACAATTCGGGAATGAAGCCGAGAGATCGAAGAATCTCACACCCAGGATGGTTCAGGAATGAAGCCCAAGGGTCGACGTAATTTGCCATCTACTCAACATAATTCAGGAATGAAGCCCAGAGATCGAAGCATCTCACACCCAGGATGGTTCAGGAATGAAGACCAAGGGTCGAAGCACCTTGCCATCAACTCAGCACAGTTCGAGAATGAAGCCTGGAGATCGAAGCATCTCACACCCAGGATGGTTCAGGAATGAAGCCCAGAGGTCGAAGCACCTCGCCATCAACTAAACTCAGTTCAGAAATAAAGCCAAGAGATCGAAGTATCTCACACCCAAGATGGTTTGGGAATGAAGCCCAGGGGTCGAAGCACCTCGCCATCAACTCAACTTAGTAAAGGAATGAATCCCAGAGATCGAAGTATCTCACACCCATCATAGGTCGGGAATAAATCCCAGGGGTTGAAGCACCTGCCATCAACTAAAATCAGAGATCGAAGCATCTAACACACCAGCAGCAAAACAACAGGTATGTCCGGCAATGGTCGACGAACCAGGTAAGCAAAAGTACATGCATGACTTTGATATGGTTGTCACTGTCACTCACTGCACAAGCCCCATCAAAGTGGGGGCAACTGTAGACACTTAATTTTTGCATAAGCCCAATGATGAGCCTCGTATGGAGGCACTACCTGAAAAGTTGTGGAAGTTACGAAAAATGAATGCTAGAAGGAAGGAAAACCTCTAAAATTAGCACCTCATCGGATTCAGACTCACTAGCCAGCATCAGATTCGCTCAGTCAGTTTCTATTTCAAACCTTAGCCTCGCCCCAAGACCCCATGCAATCCATCCACACGCTCAAGGCCCATGTAATCCATTCCATGCACATGCCCAAGGCCCATGTAATCCAACCCATGCACAGGCCCAAATATTCCCAATATATAAAATCATATGCAATTCACATGTGTAAATTCTCTCATCAACACCTTCCAATTTAACAAGATATGAAATCCCATGCATTCCACATGCTAAAATCCCCTCAAATCACTTTCCGATTTAATGAGATTTTGAAATCACCTCATCACCAAATTTACAAGATTCTTTCCCAAAATAAATTTCCAAAATAGACATGATTTGTTCCCTTATTTAGAAATCCTTTCAAAACATTATAAAAGGGACACCAAATCATCACAAAGAGGGGCTTCAGGTGTGAACTACAAAGAAAAACCCTAGACCTTGGACGGCTCCCTTCTTCTTCTTCTTCTTACCACTAAAACTACACACAATACAACCCTGAAACACCGAAAAAACACACCCTGAAATACTGAGAAACACAACCCTGAAACACCAAAAAACAAACAGCAACCAAAATTAAAAACATCAACCAACCAAAACCGAAACAAACCAGCAGCCCACCACCGTTAACATAGCCAAAAAATCGAAACAAACCAGCAGTCCACCACCGAGAAAATAGAAAAACAAACCAACAAAAATAACCAACCAAATAATAAAAAACAACAATCTAAATTACCGAAACAGTGAGCCAAAATAGTGAACAAAACAACCAAAAACAGCAGCCCAAAACACCAAAAAATAGCAGCCAAAACAACCAAAATAGCAGCCCCAAAACAACCAAAACAGCAACCCAAAATCACCAAAACAACAACCAAAATAACCAAAAATAGCAACAAAAAACAACCAAAAACAGCAGCAAAAAAAAACCAAAAATAGCAAACAACGCAACCAGCAAACCAACAAAATAGCAACCAGAAAACAACAACTAGAAACAGTAAAACAGCAACCAAAAACAGCAAACCAGCGAACCAAGCTTCGATCCTTCTGGCAACAGGCTAACGCACTTCCGATAAATCAACTTGAAAGGTAAGACCTGAGGGCGCCCTTACCCTATTTATTTTTATAGTTCCGGATGCTGCTTGCCTGGCTGGACTTGAAATACGTCCAGCTGGTTATGCGAAGTCCTACATCAAAGACGACCAAATTTATGGTCACATTCTTTTCTTTCATCGGCATTTTGTTATTTATTTATTTTGATCTATTTAGTGCTATCTTTTTTTTTATTATTTATTTATTCACTTTCATTGTTATTTTATTATTTCACATTTATTTTGTTATTTATATTTTTATCGTTGTTTCATTATTTTGCCCTTTTATTTTATTTATTCATATTGGTGATTATCCGCATATGCATGGTTATATTTTTTATGTCTGTTTACATTGCATTGATGATTATGTATGTTATTATCCCTTGCGGTATATCGGATGGAAACCCATATATAAATTCCGTAGCCTAATCCGAATGGACGGCAGTGCAGTCTCTACTTGGGATACAACTCCACGTACCACTCGGGAAATATTCATATATGTGTGATTAACCCCACTTTTGTTTACTATTTATTTATTGACGCTTTATTTGCTTTTGATTATTATGATTCTTGTTATCGTACCTTGTATTTCTTAATTTAATTTGCTTTTATTTATATTAATGTTTATGGTGTGCAAATTTGTGTGTTTATTTTAATTATCTTGCATGAACTGCATAAGACTTGGCTATACCATTGTGTGAACCCGTTTATTATACTGGCATAAGTAAGGGACCATTCCGAACCCAACGGTTTGAGGTCTTCCCTTGCGAGGGGCGAGTGCGGCCTTAAATCTTTTCCCAGTTCACACTGGGTGGTGACTCATTTACTCTCCGATTTAGTCCCACGCGAGCTACTTCGTACTCTCTACGGGCTGCGAGCCCAATAGTGTCATGGTCGCCGAGCATCATAGGCATAGTGGTAAACCCCGCTTCGCTCCTACAGATACTTAATTAATACTTAATTTATAAATAATAAATAAAATTAATCAATAATTAATAATAAAATAATATTTAATATTTTATTAAAATAATAAATTAATAAAAGAATAAATTAATACTTTAGTAATTTAATACATTAATAATTAGTTAATAAATTAAAAAATAATAATTAATTAATACTTTTGAAGATGCATTTGTATAAAAAGAGTCGAAAGACCTAACCATACATCATAGCAAGTCAAGTAATTACAATGCCAAGAATTCAGCTCGAATAATTACTTCGGAATACATGTGACTCAAATCTATTTATGACAAAACTTAACAACATAAAATAATATATGAACTGTGTTTTCCTCGTAACTAATAGAAAAATAGATTCACACCTAAACTACTTAGTTGCTAGAGGAATTAAATGACTAACATGGTCTTCCCACCTCGAAGCAGTGTTGATATGAATATAGATTCTTAAATAGAAGCGAAACAACATACATAAATTGAACATAAATATTTTTAATTATATCTGCCTACATATAATTTTTTTTTGAAATCGTTGGAAACCCCACCGCCAAACCACCATTTACGAGTTTAAGCAGAGCTATCACAAGCTCTTACAAGAAACACACACCCTAAATTCGAACTCATGTCCTCAAGGTGAGACCCTGAGCCATACACCACCAAGCCACGCCTTTCTGGGGACATACCTACATATAATTTACTATAAGAAAAATTGACAAATTTAATAGACATTACAAGCGCCCCTAAGAGAACCATAAAGCTACAAAACTATCCATTCGACCCGAACATATATTATATAAGCTAAATAAAAGAATCATTATTCTTGCAAAAAAAAAAAAACTAAAAAACACTCAACGCAAGATTGGAGTGTTACCACTATACATGAGTGAATTTATATATCAGGAGATCTAAATAATAAAAGTTGTCCAACAAATCAACCAACCTGAAGAAGATGAGCATGATGAACTCTCCCGGGCGAAAAGCTCCTGGAAAATAAGGGGTTGGATGTAGGGGTGATCACAGTTTCAGGTCAAACCGCAACCCGACCCGAACCGCACCAACCTGAACCGCACCGCACGGTTTGAAAAAAAATTAAAAATAATTTCGGGTCAATAGGAACTGAACCATAAATTTCGGATCGGTGTGCGATTTTGACCCAACCGCGACCCGAACAGCCTAAAACCCTAAATTTTGACTCAAACCGCGACCCGAACCGCCTAAACCACAAACCCACGTTCAAATTAGATATTATTTTATATTTTCTTCATTTTTAACCATGAAATTTAAGATATTTAATGATCATATGACAATATGCAATGTATAAATGAAAATTATGTATTTTTTCTCTTCAATTATTATGTGAAAACACACAAAATTTCCTTAAAAAAATTTATAATCCAAACCGCCAACCCAAACCGCCCAAACCACTAAACTGCCAACCCAAACCGCTGTGATTTTCCTTATAAAATTTGCGGTTTCGATTTCTAATTTCCCAAACCGCCAACCCGGAAGGTTTAAAGTGAAAAACGAAAAAACCGACCCAAACCGCACCGCGAACACCCCTAGTTGGATGTAAAAGAGAGTATGGAAAGAAACGAAAGTGATGGAGGAAATGACAAAGTAGCAATTGTAGAAGATGTTGGGGTTAGTGCTCAAGTGCCAATGCAAATCATATCTAAAATACATATTATAGAAATGGACAATGATATTTTCCATTACATTATCATTATTATTATTATTACCATCATCATCATCATCATCATCATCATCATATAGTTGTGATATAGTTGCAAAAGACGCCACAATTGACATTGAGAAATATCACAACATAATTCATTTTTAAATTCCTCATGGTCAAGGTTTACATACCTAATTGATAAGTAGACCTGAGAAACTAGTACATGTAGTTTATTTGGAATTGGATTCCAATGGTTTTTCTCAATAAACCGTGAGTATTATGAGACTCGTATCGACATATAGGTGTTCATTAGATGTGTCGGAGAGTGGTAGGAAAATGGTAAAGGCAAAATCGACCTTTTTAATTTTTCGGCCTGGACCTGTGAACCAATATCAAATACCGACTTATGTTTTGTAAGTCCGTACCCATTAACTGATATCAAATATCAGGGCTGGAGTGCACAGCGGAAGCAGAAATTTCGAAAAACTAATTTTAATTTTTTTTTCTAGAAGTTCAATCATCCAAAATCAGAATTTCAGTGAACCGAAGTTCATCCAGAATGCATGTTCTTTTTTTCCAGAAGTTCGGCTGACTGAACTCACAAGTTTGATTAACCCAAGTTAACCAAAATGTAAAAATTTTATTCTACTCTAAGGTTCGGTCAACTGAACTTGAACTATGCAGAATCCATGGTAGTAATTGCCATTTGCGTTCCAAAAAAAAAACTTTTACTTTGGAATATTTGCAATATATTTAGACACTCCAGAAAGGGATCCTATAATAACTACAAACATAGTGATATGGTTGAACATTGTTTAGAGGTCTTTATTAATGGTATAACTATTTTTGGGAACTCATTTGATAATTACTTAAATAATTTGGAAAATATTTTGAAAAAATGTGAAGAAAAATGACTTCTGTTAAACTTGGAAAAATATCATTTCATGACTGATTCATGAATTATTTTGTGTCATCTAAAGGTATTGAGGTTGATAAGGTAAAAATAAAGGTGATCTCTAAATTGCCACCACAAAAAAAAGTCAGGGAAATCCGTTCATTCTTAGGACATATATGATTTTATAGGAGGTTTATTAAAAAATTTAGTACCATATCCAGACCATTGTATAACCTCTTATTAAAAGATGCAACATTTGAATGGATAGAAGAATGTCAGAAATCGTTTGAAAAGATTCTCAGTCTTTTAACTTCTACTCTTATTATACAATCCTCTAATTGGTCTTTTCTTTTTGAGCTAGTGTGTGATGCCAGTGATTAAGCAGTTGAAGCAATATTAGGACAAAGAAAGGAAGTATAACTTTAAAGAGTGCACAAATGAGTTACACTATCACAGAAAAAGAACCACTTGCTGTAATATTTACATTGGATAAATTTGGATCCTATTTAATTGGTTAATCAACCGTTGTTTATTCAGATCATTCTATTGTTAGATATTTGATGTCTAAACAAAATGCAAAGCCAAGATTACTATGATGGATTTTGTTGCTTCAAAAATTCAATCTCACAATCAAGGATAAGAAAGGAGCAGAGAATGTAGTTGCATATCATTTATCGAGACTCATAAATGAGTCATCAATTGACATAACTCCCATCAATGACTTTTCTCTTGATGATTTTTTATTTTATGTAAATACAATGCCTTGGTATGCTAATATTATCGATTTTCTTGCAATATTAAAAATACCTTTAGACTTGAGCCATCAAGACAAGAATAAATTTTTGACTGAAGTTAAAAGATTCTACTTGCACGATCCATATCTGTTCAAGTATTACTCTGATCAGATTTTCCGATGATGCATTTCGGACAATGAGATAAGTAGTGTTATTTAGTTTTGTCATTCAAAATCATGCATAGGTCACTTCTTATCTTAAAAAACAGCTGTAAAAATCTTATAGTGTGGATTTTAATGGCTCATATTATTAAAAGATACACATGCTTTCTGCAAAACTTGTGAAAATTATCAAAAGTTGGGATCCATATATAAAAGAAACATGATGTCTTTAAATCCCATCATTTACATCGAAATCTTTGATTGTTGGGGAATAGATTTCATGGGTCCATTTCCACCGTCATTTGGATTTTTATATATTTTAGTTGTAGTCGATTACGTCTAAAAATGGATTGAGGTGATTCCTGTCGAAATAATGATCACAAAATAATGATTAAATTCTTAAAGAAAATATTTTAAGTCGATTTGAAATCCCTCGGGCCATTATAAATGATGGAGGTAAATACTTTTGTAATAAGCTTTTTGAGTCTTTAATGAAAAGATATGAAATTACACATAAAGTTTCTACTTCCTATCACCCTCAGAAAAATGGTCAAGTTGATCTAGTAAATTGAGAAATCAAACAAAGTTTAGAAAAACGGTCAACCCAAATCGCAAAGATTGATCTTTTCGACTGACTAATGCATTTTAGCCATACCGAACAGCTTTTAAAACGTCTCTGGGAATGTCTCCCTATCATATAGTTTATGGAAAACCTTCTCATCTGCCTGTAGAACTTGAGCATAAGGCATATTAGGCTATTAAAGCATTCAATTCAAACCTTGAAAATGACAATCATAAATGTAAACTGTAATTAATGAATGATTCATATGAAAATGTGAAAATACTTTAAGATAAAACTAAAGCCTTTCATTATAGTCGAATTTTAAGACAAATATTTGAATTTGGTCCAAAAGTGTTCTTTATAATTATTGTTTTCATTTAATTTCTGGAAAATTGAGATCCAAATGGAATGGCCCATTTATTGTGAACACGTTTACCCATATGAAGCTATGATATTGAGAATCCGATAGATGGTGATGTATTCAAAGTAAATGGACAACGTCTGAAATCATTTTCGGAGTGTTCAAATCTTCAAGAATCTATTTTCCTTTCAAACCCAGTGTACTGTGATTGATATATTATAATTATTTTTTTTTTCTTTTTTTTTTTTTATCTAATTTCCATTTTTTATTGTGTTTCGCAGTATTTCTCTTTTGTCAAAGTATTGCACCCTAGTTAAATAGCGGAGAACGATACTCAATGACTCTAAGTCATTTCTTCTAGTTTCCTAAAATTAATGATACCCTACAATCAAGGCATAGAAGAAACTCTTCCAAAACTCCATAATCATTTTCCTTCTCTCCGCCAAAATGCTCTGATGAAAATTTACAAAGCACATATCGAAATAATGAGGCTTCTTATGATCAATGGTATGTAATTTTAAGTATTGAAAAAAAAAAATAAAAATAAATAAACGTTGAAATATGAATTGTGACAAATGTTTGTAAAATAATCAACAGAAAATAAAAAAAGTCAAAAAAGGAAAAATAAAAATAATTAATTCGTAAAAGTTCTTATTTGTATTTGATTTGTAAAGTTGTAAATCATAATTGAGGGATGAGCACCTCTACTATAAATAATGGTGCTCACCTGTCATTCTCTTCATGATTCTTTCATTTTCTCTCTTGAAGAATTTGAAAGAAGTATCTTGTGTTTTTTATTTTTCTTGTAATCTCTTTTTTATTTTAATTCATAAATAAAATTATGAGTGTTTTTTATTTAAAGCATGAGTAGCTAATTTCATTTCGGTGGGGTAAAGGTTAAAACTCTTAATATGAGAATATAGATTTATTTTACTTATGTTATAAATATAAATTACGTTCTTATAATATTTGCATCACTTTTATATTTGTGGGTGTCTTGATTCACTAATACTTTACTCCATTTTATATGAGAGAATAATTTAAATCAGAAATAATTATTGACGAACTAATTATTGACAAACTTTGTTATCGTCTTTATGAATGATTTTATATAATTTGGCATAATTGAGTACCTATCTGGAATTGTTATAGACAAATATTGTCACCACCTATATGATTGGTTTTATATGTTTTGGCATAATTAATTCATGAAGTAAATTAACAGGGTAATAATGAGAATTTATATATTATAAAAAGTAAGATTTCATTATATTTGAAATATCAAGAGTGGATCCCTTAGCCTCAACATTTTATTTTATTATTACAGCCCAATTTAAAATTATCCATCACTTCAAACAATTCAGTCTTTTTATTTTGTTACTCGAATTGTTATTTTATTTTATTAAATCTATTCCATGTGGATCAACCCCGGACTTACCAGGTTATTTTATTACTTCGACACTTTTATACTTGGGAGTAAAGAACTACTTTATGAGTGTCTTAATTAGTGTTGTCTACTAGCCTCACTTTATAGGTTTCGAACCTTCCCATCTATTTCTCTCTCCTTCTTGTAGATCTACTTACAACCTATAGGTTTTACCCCATCATATTGGTCTACAAACTCCCAAACTGATTTGAAGTACATTGACTTCATCTTGCGATTTATGGCTTTGAGCCAATCCTCTTTATCGGGATTATTCATTGACTACGATAGGTCAATGGATCATCTACTCCATCACCGGAGGCGATAGATTATGCCTCTCCAATCCCTAGATAGTGATCAGGTTGTTGTACAACCCTTCTATATATGACACTCGGATATCAAAGATGCTACGTTATTTTCAACAACTATTGTTGACGGTGCACTAGCGAAAGTTTACAAATGACTCAACGGGAATAACGACAAATCTGGCATGAATGTTTTTCTTTACGAAGCATAATGGTGATAAAGGCATATTAAAGGATTGCTAGGACTTTCGTGGGCTTAAAGACTTCGTATAAAATTAATAAAAGTATGGGATGCATAATACATTTAATAAATGGGTCTTCTAAGCACACCCTACCAATTTACTAATTATACCAAGCCTAAATTTAGCTAAAACAAGCCCATTTTGTTTCATAATTTTCGGCCCGCTTCAACATTGCGTAGAGATACCTAGATTTTTCTAGAAAAGACTTAACAAGCCAAGAAATAAATAAAAGCCAAACACTCTCCCCCCAAGTCTAGTGTCGCTGAGAGATACGAGATGAGGGATAGAGAAATATTTTGCAAGTTTGAGATGAATTCTTGAAGGAAATGAAAGGAATCAAATATGAAGCAAGCCCAAGAACAAGAATACGAGCTCTAGGAAGCAAATTGAAGAAGGAAATAAGTTGCTTTAAGGTAAGAGAATTTTTCTCTAATACTTTTCCTTTTGATTCTATTTGAATTAATATTATGCACATATGTTAGTGAAGATGTAGAGTTAATTAGTGTGCCCCACGCAGCGGAAATAGGTCTAACCCATGTATATCAAGTATGGGTGTAGTTTTAAATAATTTAATAAAATACTATATTTCATTACGAGTTTGTAGGAAAAAATTGGGGCTGAATCGGAGTCCGGAAACTCCAAAACGAAGCAAAACAAAATCAACGCGAGTAGAGCGTACCGTGCGGTGATCAATTTTATTTTTTTTTGTTTTCAATTGCAAATTATTTTCCTTCAGTCATTTCAAAAACACTCAAAATTAATTTTTAACATCAAAACCAACATCAACACATGTTATAGAATAAAAATCAAGTTTTTCAAAATATAAAATATTTTTACAAAAACATAAATTTATTCTAAATACGCACTTGCGTAAATTTTGAATCCAAAACACAAACCAAATTAGAATCCCAATAAGAAATGTCTCGTGAACAATTCTAATTCACCCAAAGGTGGTCAAGTGATTCTAGAATGGTAATCATAGCTCTAAGCTTTAATTTAGAGTTCCAAACTCTAATTCTATGTTTATATCTAACATAAATATTTTGACCTAATAACAAACATATTGTGTTTATACTTCTAAAGTATCCTAACACAATTGATTAACCTTATTTCAACATTAAGCTATGTGTTCATGCATCTAATACACAAAATAACATAGTTTAGGAGAAGATCAAATATTACCTTAGTAAGCTTGATGCAAGATCCAATCTACTTCTCATTTGTTGAAATGGTTGGAGAACCTCCAAGGTGTGTAAGCTTGACTTCAAGATCCAACCTTGATTTCCAATGCTAGCAAGCTTCACTTCAAGATCCAATCTTGATTTCTCCTAGATGAAATGTTGTAAAGACCTCGCAAGCTTCTCTAAACACTTCTCGAACTTAGGCTAATCTCTCAAGAATTACTTGTGTATAGCTTACTCAAGTTTTTGCTTATGCTTATACTTGTAATTAAAACCTTCCTAAAGCTTGATATTTATAGCAAAACTTAGGCAATTTTTAATTAATAAAAGGTGTAATCAACTTTTAAGTGAGCTTAACCCAATTTGTCCAAATATTTATAATTAGGTGTGACTAATCTTCATTGGCTCCCACTTTAATTTAATCCAATTAAATCAAGCCATGGATTAGGAAATGGAATAGTTAAATATTTTCCACTTTGATTTAATCCAATTAAATCAAGCCAAAACCACCTATTATTACATACTTACAATTACCATAATATCCTCAAATGGTAGAGATAATTATGATTTTACAATTAAGCCATTGTATAATTATTGAATTAATCCAATTAGGTCAAAGTAAATAATCAATGTTATCCAATAACAATTGATTATCTTAGTTGATAATTATAATATCGAATATTATCTTGTATCAAAATTAATTGGCTACCCAAGTGCTCAACGAGTGCACTTTATATTGGGATTCTCTAAGTTCAGACACGTTTGTCATAAAAGCCTAGCTAATATGTACGCAATTCGGCCACTTCCGAATTCGCGAAGAACACGAACGACCTTTCTGAACTATACAAGTCGAGGTCATCATATATGTTTAATAATCCATCCATCGTAGGCTATCCGAGTTGTGCTTAGGAAACATAGAATATACCGTCAAGTTTCCGAGACGCACATCTCATGTCGACATGTCCACGATTCTTCACATGGATACCTAAACCCCTTATGGTACACATACGGGCCAACAGATCCTATCTTGCTTCGTACTTGGTTACTGAGTGCATCAGTCCACACCCAACGAACATCTAGAGATCAGACCATGAAACATTTCTGACATACATGGCATCAAAGTTTGGAGGATCTCGCACAAAATCAATGCTATCCTATAGTCAAAGGATTACATATGCTACTCGACTCGAGGAGATGTCTATTGACGGTGGTGTGTACTTCAAACTATTAGGAATCACCTATGAGTCATTCAGTATTCTCTTCAACGAATACCCACATGTCTATACGGGTTTCCAAAACTCATGGTACATCGGGTTAAACCATTGGAACTCCAATTCCAATATACGACATATGCTAGTCTTCTAGGTTATAGGAATTCGACCGTATTCCAAAACCAACGACTTTGAATATTTACTTTAAGAATAGTTTACACCTAGTGTCGACTATTATAAGGTCGATGTCATTCTTAGCATATCTATACATCAATCTAATACGTATAATGACAATACCATTAATAAGGTATGAAATGAAAATATAGTTATTTTATTAATAAATAATAAATGTACAATTCGGATTGACACTCCAAGCACCAACTCCATCAAACTCCCACTTGCTTAGTGCCAATCTGGATGGTACCGTAGTCTCATATCCTCCACATGTTTATCTAATATCTTAGGAGGTAAGGCATTTGTAAGCGGGTCTGCTATGTTGTCTTGTCCTTGAACCTTCAAGACCACTATCTCTTTTCGCTCAATAATCTCTAATTACGCGGTATTTTCTTTCCACGTGTTTAGACTTGGAATGCGCCATTGGCTCCTTAGCCTACGCAATGGCTCCATTATTATCACAGTATAATGGGATCTAATCTGCAATACTAGGCACAATGCCAAGTTCTATGATAAATTTATAATCCAAACAGCTTCTTTAACAGCTTCTAAAGCCGCTTTAAATTCCGCCTCAGTGGTGGAATCAGCTGTTGAGCCTTGTTTTGAACATCGCCAACTAACAGCACCACCGTTAAGGGTAAATATGTATCCTGATGTAGATTTTCTATCATTTGGATCTCCCTGAAAGTCGGAGTCTGTATAACCCTTATCTTGTAGCTCATTTTCTCCATATATCAGAAACTTATCCCTAGTACCTTTAAGATATTTCAAGATATGTTCCACGACTGTCCAATGATCATTACCTAGATCAGATTGATATCAGCTGGTCACACTGATGCCGAAACTGATATCATGTCTAGTACATAGAATATCAAACATTATGCTTGTACGGGCCAAATTTGGGCCAATGGCATTTCTGACATTTCACTTCAGGCCTTATGTCAGATACAACCCAAAACCCTCCACCAAACAGGACCCAAACAAGACTTGGCCAATGGCCCAATCACCTTATCAAGCCCTTACATAAAGAGAGATTAACCTTTTGATTTGCCAGCTGCCTAACCAAATAAAGAGAACCCAAACAAGAATTGGGCCATGGCCCAAACACCTTATCAGGCCCTTACACAAAGAGAGATCAACCTCTTGATTTGCCAGCTGCCTAACCAAATAAAGAGAAACGCATCCTACATGAATTATTTGGCTGAACCGTTACAAGCATCCAAAACGTATATCATTTAATACATTAATAAGACCTACCTTTGATGGCCTATAAAAGGAGCCATAACTCAGAAGAAAGACAAGAGAAGCATTACAACCCTAAGATTTGTTGGACAGTTATGACCCATAGCGTCACTGTTTTGTAAAAGACATTGTGTTTTTGTACAAAATTAACTATGTAGTAATGAAATTACCTTTTACCGTTTTGTAATTTATTTACTTTCATATATAAATGGTAAAAGTCCACATGATTAGTTCCGGATTGAGATGATATCAGACAGTATCAATCCATAAAGGTTTAATCATTAAATATCCCTAGTCGTAGTATTATCGAGATTGGACATCGATAATGCGGAATAGACTAGTATTGCACTTGTGCGCGTTGTGAGGGCATAACAATATAGTTCTCATATATTTAAGTATATGATACTTATGCAAGTGCGATAGGAGGTTGTGTTTCACCGATGGTACGGAAAACAGCTTCGCTTTGGATAGACCCCACAGAATCCCATTGGTAGTATGTATATGTGTCTATGGGAGTCCGCTTCAGGGTAGGTGTATTTGGTCTTAACCTGAGACTTGCATCGCTAATACTTGCGACAATCGGTAAACTTTGGTTTTGGTCATCCAGGGCTTTAACAGGTTCTGTGTACGCCTCTTCTGGGTTTATTGAGAATCGTAGTGTATTGGATGTGATGTCAAGACAGAAATATCACTTCAGACATATGGAGATGATGATCACGCATGGATTCAGAACTGGTTCTCTATAGTGTTGCAACCATTGGGATAATATGACAAGGTCATGATTATCTGATTCAAAGAGACTAGTTGCTTGATATCCGATATGTGCTTCGTACGGGACAGACACTATTCCAGCCCCAGGCCTCGCACGTGACATCCGATACTGGATCGCAATACATAATACTACGGTATACTACACCTGATAAAGATCGTATATTCCAGTAAGAATATTTCTGGAGAATTGGGTAGGCATGGTGCTTTGCTAGAAGCCAACCTTGTCTCGTAAATCGGTAAAAATGTAGTACGAGGTACGTACGTGTTCGGATAGTCCGACGACCGTATTTACTGCCAACATATCCAGGGATCTCTTGGGTCGCTTCCCGAAGATTCACCAACGACATATGATTCGAGCTTAATTAATCTGGGATTAATTGCGGAGATACTTTATCTTGGATAAAGTACTATTTTAAGAGAGAGAAAGATTAATTTGGAATTAATTATTAAAATAATATATTTGATATATTATTCGGAATTAGATTTCGACGTTGAATTAAAATTAGATTTTAATTCGGGCTAATGAGTTAATTTAGAATTAATTCGTTAGCGACGTGAATAGTAATTTTGTTAGGCATAATTATTTAATTAAATTCGATTTAATTACGTCACGACGGAAGTTCGTTAATTCAAAATTAGCGAACCCGAGCCCGGGAGTGTTTGTGACCATTTGAAGGCTGTTGCAACCATTTGAAGGCTGTTGCTACGTGTGGCATGAGGCTGATTTGAGGGACATGTGGTTTATTGAATGGGCAGATGATGCGTGGGGTATGTGGCAAGAGGAATTAACGTGAGCAGTGGGCAAGGTGAGCTTGGGTTGTGTAGTGAAGGGAAGGCTGAATTGTGCGTGTTGAGGCGGTGAGTGTGGCAGGCTGATCGTGTGGAGTAGGGCAACGTGCTGGATGGGCCAAGGGTTGAGGGGGGTTAGTTGCTTCGTGCTCTAGGGCTTTGACGTTGCTGTGTTTATGGCGTTGAATGGTCTGAAGGTGCGCTTATGGGCTGGTGTGGCAGTTTATGTGAGGTGCAGTAATGTGTGATATGCGTGTGAGTGAGAGAGTTGAGAGGAGGAATGTCTTGGTTTTTGTTTTCTATGTGGAGCCAAGGAAGAACGAGAGAGATTGAGTGTCTAGGGTTTTTTTTTTGTGAGTGTATTACCGTTCTAAGAGAGATGGAAGAGCGGAGAGGAGGAATGTCTTGGTTTTTGTTTATTTTTTATGTTTGTTTATTTTTTTGATGTGGCCGTGTATTTCCCCTCTTCCATTAGGGTTTGTTATGTTTTATTTTAATAGTGATATATTAGTTTAGGGTTTGTGCATGGTTTTTGAAAGGAAACAAATCAATTAAATATGGATGCATCAATTTATTAAGGGGATAAAATCATGTAATTTGGGTGGGATATATTTATTTAAGGGAAGGATATTTATATTTTTGGTGGGTAATATATTTAATTGGTGAGTGATTTATTAAAATTGATTTTAATTTGGATTTGATTTAGTTTAATTTAGGTAGAGATATATTTATTTAAGGAATTTAATTTATTTAATTTAGGAATTTAATTTTGTTATTAGATTTAATTTAATTGGTTTTTATTTAATTAGATTTAGTTTAATTTCAATTTGTGACATGTATTTTAAATGTTTTAATTATTTTTTAGATTGGGCTTGGGTGAGATGGGCTTGGGCCAAGGTTAAATGGTTTGCGGGTTTTTTAGGCTAAAGGTGCTTTAAAACGGAGGTCCAACGAGTGAGCTTGGAGCTAAACAAGCGAGTAAAATTTAACGAAATATCGATTCCCTTCCAAAGACCGTTTCCCGCAACTTCCTCGACTTAAAAGGTAGTGCCTCCAAATGAGACTCATCATAGGGACTCACATGCAAAAATGCAGTGCCTACAGTCGCCCCCACTTTGATGGGACTTGTGCAGTGTGTGACTTTGAACAATCCTATCAAAGTTATGCAATGCATTTCTACTTACCTGGCTCGCCAGCTGTTGCTTAACTTACTTGTTATCCTGATATGCTTTGACCTTTGGGCTTTATTCCCGAACTGTGTTGAGAGAGAGCTTTATTCTCCTGGGCTTTATTCCCGAGCTGTTTTGCAAGTGGGCTTTATTCCTCTAGGCTATGTTCCCGAACTGTGTAGAGATATGGCTTTATTCCCCTGGGCCTTATTCCCGAGCTATGTTAAGATAGAGCTTTATTCCCTTGGGCCTTGTTCCCGAACGGTGTTAAGATAGAGCTTTATTCCCCTGGGCCTTGTTCCCGAACTGCTTTGAAAGTGGCCTTTATTCCTTTAGGCTTTACTCCTGAACCGTGTAAAGATAGAGCTTTATTCCCCTTGGGCCTTGTTCCCGAGCTGTATTGAAGGTGGGTTTTATTCCTCTAGGCTTTTTTCCAAACTGTGTTGAGAGATGGCTTTATTCCCCTGGGCTGTATTCCCGAACTGTACTGAGAGAGAGCTTTATTCTCCTGTACTGTATTCCCGAACTGCGTTAAGAGAGAGCTTTATTCTCCTGGGCTGTATTCCCGAACTGCGCTGAGAGATGGCTTTATTCCTATAGGCTGTATTCCCGAACTGTGCTGAGAGAGAGCTTTATTCCTCTGGGCTGTATTCTCGAAATGTGTTGAGAGATGGCTTTATTCCTCTGGGCTGTATTCCCAAACTGTACTGAGAGAAAGCTTTATTCTCATTGGCTGTATTCCCGAACTGTGTCAAGATAGGGCTTTATTCCCCTAGGCTTTGTTCCCGAACTATGTTAAGGTAGTGCTTTATTCCCCTGGGCCTTGTTCCGGAACTTTGTTGAATGTGAGCTTTATTCCCGAACTGTATTGAGAGAGAGCTTTATTCTCATGGGCTGTATTCCCGAACTGTGTCAAGATAGGGCTTTATTCCCAAAGGCTTTGTTCCCGAACTATGTCAAGGTAGGGCTTTATTCCCCTGATCTGAGCTGACTGTGGGCTTTGTTCTTGAATTGTACTGAATGTGGGCTTTATTCCCGAATTGAGCTCACTGTGGGCTTTGTTCCTGAAACTGATGTTGATGCTAATGTGGCCTCGCCCCTAGAGTGCCATACTCAAAACTCAAACTCAAATGGGCCTCAACCCTGGGATTATTACCCGAATTCGATACTGTGCTTTTCACCGTTTCTGATTAGCTTGTTCTTTGCCGCTTTCTTTTTCTTCTTCAAAACCTGCGAATACAAAACAAACACAAAACGAATGCCAAAATATGTTACGTGTATGTATGCATGCATGAGTGTGCTCCATTTTGGAGCGCCATTTTCGGCATCTGTTGTTTGTGCTCCATTTTGGAGCGCCATTTTCGGCCTCTGTTATGGTAGCGGTCCATTTCTGAACCGTGTTGTTCGAGAATGTGGCTCATTTTTTAGCCATTACTTGATGAGGTGGTCTTTGCCGCTACAGTCCTGCGAATACAAAATAAAAATTATATGTATATGATATGTATGCATGTATGTATGGATGCATGATGCTGATGTGGGCTTCGCCCCCTAAACCGACACCGATGTGGGTCTCGCCCCCAAACTGACACTGATATGGGCCTCGCCCCCAAACTGATATTGATATGGGCCTCGCCCCCAACTGATACTGATATGGGCCTCACCCCCAGCTGATACTGATGTGGGCCTCGCCCCTCAACTGATACTGATATGGGCCTCGCCCCTCAACTGATACTGATATGGGCCTCGCACCAAACTGATACTGATATAGGCCTCGCCCTCAGCTGATATTGATGTGGGCCTCGACCCTCGGGACTCATCCCCAAACTGATACGGATGTGGGCCTCGGCCCTGGGACTCATCCCCAAACTGATACTGATGTAGGCCTCGGCCTTGGGACTCATCCCCAAACTGATGCTGATGTGGGCCTCGGCCCTGGGACTCATTCCTAAACTGATATTGATGTGGGCCTCGCCCCATACTGATACTAATATGGGCCTCGCCCCCAGACTGATACTGATATGGGCCTCGCCCCTGTGATTCATTCCTGAAAACTGCTGACATTATATTGTTGCTGCTTCTGGTTAGCTTGCCTTTGACGCTTTCTCTTTTTCTCCTTTGAAACCTGTTATTACAAAACAGAACAAACACAAAAAAAGATGCAAATATGTTACGTGTATGCATGCATGCATGAATGAATTTTCTATTCCGTTGGGCTAGGTCTTCTGCCGGTACTCTTGGTGGCTGCTCGGTCTTTTGACAAGTCTGCCCTCTTCCCTAACCAACGGGTATCTATGATGGCTTTCAAGACAAAAGGGGATTAACATGGTGCATGTATGCATGAGGTGCATGTGATGCATGAGATGCATGCGATACAAGAAATATATCAACTCATTAAAATTTTCACACGAATCGGCCCATCAACATTTTAGAAGCTTTTGGGCTAACTGTCACAGGAGTGAACTCGTCCCAGTTTAAATGGCCCAACAAGTTCACATCTCATGGCAAGAAGTCCAACCGTATCCAAATGATAATGTTCCTAAACACAAACATATAATGGCCCATTGGCGTTTTAGAAGCTTTTGGCCCAAACATCATAAGATACGTTCTTGTCCCAGATTAAATGGCCCAACAAGCCAATACTTCATGACAAAAGGTCCGAATGGTTCCAAACGACAATGTTCCCAAACACAAGCATACAAAGATAATTTCTATAGAGTGACCCATCAACATTTCAGAAACTTTTGGCCAAATTGTCATAGGATACGAACTTGTCCCAGTTTAAATGGCCCAACAAGTTCGCATTTCTGACAATAAGTCCAACTCCATCCAAATGAGGATGGTCCATAAGCACAAGGAAATAGTTACTATATGCATACAATCCCGGTCTACGTGCGGGTCTGTGGGAGTGTAGACAAAGACTCTCGCTGGCGAAGGATTGCCCACAACTAGGTCTCCCCACTCAAGGGTTCGAGCGACCAAGTGAGCGCACATTTTTTATACCTTACAGTACGTGCCCACGAGTTATGGTGTGTGACTGACTGTCAGATGGATTTCCCGTTGTAGATTCCCCAGAGGGAGGGTGGAGCGAGGCTCTCTTAAGTACCCTAGCCTCTTAGGCTCTTATCGCTTGGTGACAGGAATAAACAACGGGTCCTCCAAATTAGTCCATCACAATAGGCTACAAGTAAATGATTATCTAGGTGCCTTCACAACTTTTCCTTATAGAAAGGTAGTGAATGAAGGAGACACCAAACCATTACCCAACATTAAAAAATGACTTTGATTAAACCCATTTTAACCCACAGTAGACACGGTTAATTAAAGCACAAATCATAATATTACAAGACATTATTTCGGGGCCGATTCTCTATCCCCAGTGGAGTCGCCAGACTGTGGGACATAGAAACTGGGCGACCCATGCTGTTCCGGGCTCGCGGCCCGGTTGGGAGTACGGAGTAACCCGCGGGGGACTAAACCGGAGAATAATGGAGTCGCCACCCGGTGTGAACCGGGACAAAGATTTGAGGCCGCACTCACCCCTCACAATGGAAGACCTCAAACCGTTGGGTTCGGAATGGTCCCTTACTTATGCCACTTGTAATAAAATGATTTGTGCAATAATCTTACCAAGCCTAAGCAACATATTTCCAAGGATAATTTACTCATAAGTTTGCTTGCATAGGTACAAAGCTCATATCTAAGTTTACATATAACACATTTTCATATTTGCATACAACCTATTTGCTAATCTATGTCCAAATTTGCATACAACCTACTTGCATATAATCTATGTCCGAATTCATGCATAAAGATAAATTGACATACGAAAAGCATACAATTTCATATTGGTAGACACAGAAGCGCAAAAAAATAACATTCATACAAGCATGCATATTAAGGAAAGAAAATTAAGCGCATGATGGAAATAGATAAATAAAGAGGTAATGCAAATGCATAAGGTAAAAAGAGACAACTATAGCTCAAATAGACATGTCGTGATGTGATGTAGAAAAGATATCTAGAATTGACACGAACACACATGTGGGCCTTTTTCCAATGGGTACGTGGAATTGTATCATGAGTATAGATCATACTACCGTCCATTCGGAATCGGCTATTAAATTTATGTCCGGGTTTCCATCCTATATACCACGAGAAATAATGTCCAAATGCTATCATGATATGGGTACAGGAATGATAATAGATCGAGCCAAGACAAGGATAGAAGACACAATTAATAGATGAAAGATGCGGTAAATATCGTGGTAAAGGTAGCCTTTTAGGCTTTTCTTCCCCCAAATGGAGAACCTTTTAGTCCAACACAATAAGCCCATGCGCTTTTCATTACAATGCGTACAAAGATGAAGACAACAATATCGGACTTCGTATACCCGATTGAACACATCTTACATTCAACCAAATATACATCAATCGGCGCGGCAAAGCATTGTGGTAAAGGATTTTAACCCCTCAGAATAGGGGACCTTTAATCCAACTTACTAAGCCCATGCGCTCGATCACATAATGCATATAAAAAAATAAAGACAATAATATCGGCTTCGTATACCCGATTGAACACATCTTACATTCAACCGAATATACATCAATCGGCGCGGTAAAGCATCGTGGTAAAGGGTTTTAACCCCTCAAAATAGGGAACCTTTAATCCAACTTACTAAACCCATGCGCTCGATCACATAATGCATATAAAAGATAAGACAATGATATCGGACTTCGTATACCCGATTGAACACATCTTACATTCAACCGAATATACATCAATCGGCGCGGTAAAGCATCGTGGTAAAGGGTTTTAACCCCTCAAAATAGGGAACCTTTAATCCAACTTACTAAACCCATGCGCTCGATCATATAATGCATATAAAAGATAAAGACAATAATATCGGACTTCGTATACCCGATTGAACACATCTTACATTCAACCGAATATACATCAATCGGCGCGGTAAAGCATCGTGGTAAAAGATTTTAACCCCTCAAAATAGGGGACCTTTAATCCTACTTACAAAGCCCATGCTCTCGAGCACATCATTACATAAACAAATAACATGTGGAAATCAAGTAGCGAATAATAAACAAATCAAAACAACATAAAACGAAATATGTGACGTTTACTCAAGTGGTACGTGGAGTTGTATCCCGAGTACAGATCATACTACCATCCATTGGGAATCGGCTATGAAATTTATGTCCGGGTTTCCATCCTATATACCACGAGAGGCGACACATTTTTCATTTTTATTCAAGGGCCACAACATACATCATTTTACAATACATGCATTTTTTATCTATTCAAGGGCCACAACATGCATCACTCCACAATAATCATGCGAATAATATTCAATAAACAATAAAAATATGAATAAAAATGGATGTGAAAAGTGCCCTCAGGTCTAACCTTTTATGTCGACTTTCGGAAGTGCGTTACGAGTCCATCAGAAGGGCTATCGCTCCGCAACTTTTCTGGTTCACTAGTCTACGTCTTTCTTCGCTGTTTCGCTGCTCAAGCTACTGTTTTGACTCTATTTTGCTGCTGTATTAGGGACTGTTTCGGGTGCAGTTTTGGATGTTTTAGGGTGCAGATCAAGGGCTGTTCCAGGGACTGGTTTACTCTCGGTTTACTCACTGTTTTGGGGTGATTTATTCACTGGTTTATGGGGTTAAGAGGTACGGTTTATGGCTGTTCAGAGACTGGTTATGGAGGCAGTTTTGTGGCTGTCTTTCTCGGTGATTCTAGTAGTTTACTGGCTGTGTTCGTGCATTTGTGGCTTAGGGCGTGATTGTTTGAAGGCTATTGCTACGTGTGGCGTGAGGCTGATTTGAGGGACATGTGGTTGATTGAATGGGCAGATGATGCGTGGGGTATGTGGCTAGTGGAATTAACGTGAGCAGTGGGCAAGGTGAGCGTGGGTTGTGCGGTGAAGGGAAGGCTGATTTATGCGTGTTGAGGTGGTGAGTGTGGCAGGCTGATCGTGTGGAGTAGGGCAACGTGCTGGATGGGCCATGGGCTGAGGGGGGTTAGTTGCTTTGTGGCTCTAGGGCTTTGATGTTGCTGTGTTTATGGCGTTGAATGGACTTTAGGTGCGCTTATGGGCTGGTGTGGCAGTTTATGTGAGGTGCAGTAATGTGTGATATGCGTGTGAGTGAGAGAGTTGAGAGGAGGAATGTCTTGGTTTTTATTTTCTATGTGGAGCCAAGGAAGAACGAGAGAGATTGAGTGTCTAGGGTTTTTTTTTGTGAGTGTATTACCGTGAGAGTCTAAGAGAAATGGAAGAGAGGAGAGGAGGAATGTCTTGGTTTTTGTTTATTTTTTGTCTTTGTTTTTTTTTTTGATGTGGCAGTGTATTTCCCCTCTTCCATTAGGGTTTGTTATGCTTTATTTTATAGTGATCTATTAGGTTTAGGGTTTGTGCATGGTTTTTGAAAGGAAACAAATCAATTAAATATGGATGCATCAATTTATTAAGGGGATAAAATCATGTAATTTGGGTGGGATATATTTATTTAAGGGAAGGATATTTATATTTTTGGTGGGTAATATATTAAATTGGTGAGTGATTTATTAAAATTTGATTTTAATTTCGATTTGATTTAGTTTAATTTAGGTAGGGATATATTTATTTAAGGAATTTAATTTATTTAATTTAGGAATTTAATTTTGGTATTAGATTTAATTTAATTGGTTTTTATTTAATTAGATTTAGTTTAATTTCAATTTGTGACATGTATTTTAAATGTCTTAATTATTTTTTAGATTGGGCTTAGGTGAGATGGGCTTGGGCCAAGGTTAAATGGTTTGGCGGGTTTTTTAGGCTAAATGTGCTTTAAAACGGAGGTCCAACGAGTGAGCTTGGAGCTAAACAAGCGAGTAAAATTTAACGAAATATCGATTCCCTTCCGACGACCGTTTCCTGCAACTTCCTCGACTAAAAAGGTAGTGCCTCCAAATGAGACTCATCATAGGGACTCACATGCAAAAATGCAGTACCTAGAGAAACCTAAACCCATCTACAAAGGGGAGCTCATAGAATCCAATCCACCCAGGAACCTTATAATCTATATGTTCACTCGACAAGGCCAATCTCATTTGGATCGACTCGGGGAAACAATAGTTTATCTTCATCTCCCTCATGGCCCTTTCGGTTAATCGACTAGGTGGACTTTTGGTCAGTATATTGGTCAGCTCGCTTGTACTAGGTTGTCCACCCGACTCTACTGGAATTACTCGGAGTGGTGGCATGTCCTTAGGGATATCTAAAAGGGGTTCTATCAACGCGACAGTCAGAATATCTTCACCACTAAAACCTTCTCCATCATACATTCTATGTGGGGAGATAACCTGTGAGGGCGAGTCTACATACATCTCCATCAGTGTATATCAATTCACTCTACAAACAACGAATCATCCTAAAACCAATACGACAGAAGATCAAACCCAAATTTGACGCAAACACAATCCCAAAAATCCCCAAACTATTTAAAGATCAAAGCTCATATTCTAGCCAAGAACAAGTTGAATCTACCCTATGAACAACTTGAAGAACTGAAGAACACGATGATGGATATGAAGAATACCTTGAGTTTGAGGAGATCGCTTCAACCTTACGACTTGTGAAGGAATTTTACAAATGAAGCAAATGAACCCCCTCAATGATCTTTTTACCTTCCTCATTTTGGCGACTCATTTTCTCGCCAAAAAGGCATCAATATTAACACCATATTTATTGAGATTTAGGAAATCAAGGTAAGTAAGAACCAACTTGAAGCTCAATAGGAACACTGTCGGCTGAGAACCCCTGCAATACTATCACAAAGATCCCCATATCCAAATGACATAAGTAGGTTCCAATTCGGTACCAATAGAGTGGATGATATTCTAGCCCTCATCGGGTCCAGTCGACGGGAACATTCCCCAATTGGCTCATGATCGAGTCAAGTACAAGACCTGGACCTTCATCTGGTCTAGACGACATGTAGGTTCGAGTAGGTTCTTATTCGGTACCAATCGAGTGGAAGATCTCATGGCCCTCATCGGGTCCAGTCGATGGGAACATTCCCAAATTGGCTCATGATCAAGTCAAGTACAAGACCTGAACCTTCATCTGGTCCAGACGACTTGTAGGCTCGGCTAAGTTCCAATTCGGTACAGGTCAAGTGGATGATCTCCTGACCTTCATCAGGTCTAGTCGACATGAACCTTCCCCAATTGGCTCATGATTGAATCAAGATTCAAGACCTGGACCTTCATCTGGTCCAGACGGTCCAGACGATATATAGGCTCGATTAGGTTCCCATTTGGGACCAGTCGAGTGGATGACTTCCAGGCCATTAACTTGTTCCCTCGATGGGAACACTCCCCACGACTCATGTAGATTCAATTTTGAGGCCTGGCCTCCATCCGGTCCAAATGACATGAAGGCTTCATTGGTCATTTGGCCAGTCGTATGGAGTATATCCGGGATCAACATCTAATTTCGTCAACTGGGTATATCCCCCTTGCTCATGTCGAGTCAAATTCAAGACTTTTACAATATTTTTTTTTCTGATGATATTGAAGACATTCAATCACGTTCTAGTCCACAAAACGAAGACATTACTACAACACGTGTCAAAATCAAAGGCTGTACTTAGATCTTTATCCACGGCAAGTAGCCTTACCTATTTTATTTCATACGACACGACCAACGAGTACTCTCCAACCCAATGACTCATTGACTTAGAGAGTATGGGACAAATTGTACGGGCCAAATTTGGGCCAAGGGCATTTCCGACATTCCACTTCAGGCCCTATGTCAGATACAACCCAAAACCCTCCACCAAACAGGACCCAAACAAGACTTGGGCCAATGGACCAATAACCTTATCAGGCCCTTACATAAAGATAGATCAACCTCTTGATTTGCCAGCTGCCTAACCAAATAAAGAGAACCTAAACAAGAATTGGGCCAAGGGCCCAAACACCTTATCAGACCCTTACATAAAGAGAGATCAACCTCTTGATTTGCCAGCTGCCTAACTAAATAAAGAGAAATGCATCCTACATGAATTATGTGGCTGAACCGTTACAAACACCCAAAATGTATATCAATTAATACATTAGTGAGACCTACTTTTGATGGCCTATAAAAGGAGCCATAATTCAGAAGAAAGACAAGAGAAGCATTACAACCCTAAGCTTAGCCTTTATCACCAGAGCCCATAGAACCTCCGACCTACCACCCTCACGGCAACTTACGGGGATCAAGGTAATCTCTTACCTTGCTCCTCCTCATACGGCATTAACAACTCATTTCCACTACTGACTTGAGCGTCGGAGTGCCTACGGCACCCACCACACCAGTGGGTAGATTCTCCACGCTCACATTTTCTTTGTTTTGCAGGATCGCTAATGCCCCCTGTTAGTATGTCCTACACATGTCAAGGATCTCTAAACAAGATTAAAGTGTGAATAAATCAAGATAAGTTGTGGAATTACTTACATTGAACGGATGATGAATTTTAAAAATTCTTTGGATGTAGAAGCTCCAAGCTTTGAAAATGAGTTCAAAACTCTTGGGTGAGCTTCCCTATCACCTTAAATCAACTCACAAAGTGCTAGCTTTAATGGAAAATTGAAACAAAATTTTCCAAAATGAGAGAGGTGGAATCAGCCAAGCATGAAAGAAAAGAGAGAATGAATAGTAGTTCAGAGTTGGTTGTTGTGTGTTTATAAATGCCACATTTAATTACCCGACTACTCACATCACATTTTGACAATTGATGTAAGTTGTGGGTCCCACCCAATTTTAAATTCCAAATTCAAGTTGGCTTACACAACACACTTTGGTCTCGGGTTCGTTTAATCCAATTAAACGAATTTTCCATCATGACGTAATTAAATCCAATTTAATTAAATAATAATGCATAGCAAAATTATTATGATAGTCGTTTACAAATTAATTCCAAATTAATTCGTTCGCTTGAATTAAACTTCCAATTTTAATTCCTTATTGAAATCAATTTCAATTAATATATCCAATATATTATTTTAGCTCAAATAAATAAATTAAATAGAAAAATCCAATTTAACGATTAAAATTATTTTACCAATTAATTCCAAATTAATCACGTTCTCTCTTCTAGACGAATTTAATCCCAGATAAATTCTTTCCGCAATTAATCCTAGATTAATTTTCTCTCTTATAATTAATCCCAGATTAATTCTGTTCGAGTCAAATATCATTGGTGAATCTTTGGGAAGCGACCCAAGAGATTCCTGGATATGTTGGCAGTAAATACGATCATCGGACTATCCGAACACGTGCATACCCCGTACCATGTTATCACTAATTTATAAGACATGGTTGGCTTCTAGCAAAGCACCGTGCCTACCCAATTCTCCAGAAATATTCAACGAGGAATATATAATCTGTATCAGGCGTAGTATACAAAATATTGTGTAATATACCATGTCTTTTACAAATAATGATGCTCTGGGTCATAATTGTCCAACAATCTCCCACTTGGCTCATAGCCAATCACTCAAGTATCTAACATTTGAACTATGTACATGTCGTTCAAACTTTTGCTGAGAAATAGCTTTCGTCAGCAGATCTGCAATGTTGTCATATGAAGCGATCTTTTCGATCTTCACATCACCACGATGTATGATCTCAGGAATCAGATGGAAATGTCGAAGTACATACTTGGATGATTGATGAGACCGTGGTTCCTTAGCCTGTGCTGTAGCCCAGCTCAGCTGCTAATAGAACTACTCCTAATCCAATTAGGAATTTATAGATCCAAAATGCTTCTTTTACTACCTCAGCTGCAGTAATATATTCCCGCTTTTGTTGTTGAATCGGTAACAGTCTCTTGCTTGGAGGATTTCCAGCTCACTGTTCCGTTGTTCAAACAAAATATGTACCCTTATTGTGACTTTGAGTTTACTTTATCGGTTTGGAAACTTGCATCGGTGAACCCAGTCACCTCAAGTTCTCCATCCCTATAGACTAAGAAAGCATCCTTAGTTCGTCTAAGATACTTAAGGATGTTCTTAACAGCAATCCAGTGACAATCACCTGGATCGGCCTGATAATGACTGCACATGCTCAAAGAATTTGAGACATCAGGTCGCGTACATGTTTTTCAATGTACGAGCTCTGGAGAGTGCCTGTAACTTTTAGATCTATCCCAGTAGATCCTTATTCCTAGAATAAAGGTTGCCTCTCCCAGGTCTTTCATGGAGAATTTTAATGAAAGCCAAGCTTTCACCGATTGTAGCATGGGAATGTCATTCCTAAAAGACATACATCATCAACATATAGGACAATGAATGTCAGTGCGCTCCCACTAACCTTCTTATATACACAAGAATCATTTTCGTTTTGAATGAAATCATATTCTTTTATGATCTCATCAAAACGTTGGTTCCAAGAATGTGATGCTTGCTTCAATCCATAAATGGATCAATTTAACTTACAAACCTTGTTTGCATGTTTTGGCATGAAAAAACCGTTAGGCTGTTGCATATAAACATCCTCTAAAAGGTTTCCATTAAGGAAAGTGGTTTTGAAGTCTATATGCCATATTTCATAATCGAAATATGCAGCAATAGCAAGCATTATCCGAATGGATTAAATCCATTCGGATAATCATGGCAATAGCAAGCATTATCCGAATGGATTTAATCATAGCAATAGCAAGCGTTTGGATGATACCAAACTAGAACCCAAATCAGATAAGTGCCTAAGTTGTAGGTTATCCTAGGGAAACCGAAGTATAGTACTTATACAATCACAAGAGAACAATGTAATTGTTGCTCGCCATGCGGTTTTCCTAAGAGGAATACCTATATGCAGTGGTAAATGGGAAGAAAGTAAAACTCGATGAAAATAAGAGTAATACTGTTCCAGGCACCGATTCCTTAATGAAACACAAATAGTTTGATGAGCGGAAAATATATCAATATTTACCTCCCCTTTAACTTAATATTTTGTTTAGTTTCTCGGGTTTGATGAACGTTTTGATATGTTTTATTTTTTTTGCAGATAAAATAATATCGGGACTCAATGAAATCATTTAGGACGAAATGTGGATCAAATAAGGGCAATTATTGGACTTGATATATTATTTTGGAGATTGGAAACTTGAAAGGGCGTTTTTGACGAAGTGCAGTTTTGGAAATTCCAATTTTGCGCATCTGTCGTATATTGGGCATAACTGTTTACTCAGATATCGGATTGAGCTGATTCAAGTTCCAGATTAAAGAATACGCAAAGATCTACAACTTTGAAAGAGAACAGATTTTCAAATTCTGATGATTTCCTGACCGAAATTGATGAACCATCCAGAAGTGTGTGGAGTGTAATTATTAAAAGTCATTATCAATCATTTTCAAAGCAAAATATTAATTAATAAATAATTAATAAAAATTATCAAATCACCACCAAACAAGATAAGAAATTAGTGGAGCAATTATGGATTTGGTGGAGTAATTAGTGGAGAAATTGATTGATGATTTGATGGTGGCAAAATTTTGCCTATAATACCTAGCCATTTCATTTGTAAAATTCATACTTTCTTCTTTGAAATCCTTAATGAAAAAATAAAAAATTGTATCTAGTTTGTTTATTTTTAGTTTTCAGTAATTAATTTTCAATTTCGCACTTTCTTTTCTTTACTTTTCAGTTTTACTTTCCGTAATTTACTTTTACGCATAACACTTTCCTTTCTTTACTTTTCAGTTTTTATTTTTCAACAATGAGGAGGTAACTTCCTCTGCCGAGGTGAAAGGTAATTCTTTTACTGTTACTATCTTAGATTAATCTCCCTTAGACACAACATATTCACTATTCTAAAATTTGACTTAAAAAGGAATACCGCTATATTGGTCGGTGGGCTATTTAATTTAAACTGTTAAACCTGACTAAGCAAGGATACCGCCAGATTGGTCGGTTGGTAATTTAATTTTGGTTCCGACTTTATGGCTGGTTATTTCTTTATCGCCTACATGGCAGGTTCATGGACAAATTTTACCGCCTTTATGGCTGGTCGGACTTAACTTGACTTAATCAGGGTACCGCCTATATGGTCGGTTGGTTTTAATCTCACAAGTGATTATGTTATACTAAGGGAGATATCTAAGTTAGTAATTAGTAAAAGTAATTCCTTTTATCTTGGCAGTTTATTTTCATTTACTTTCCCGCTTTTACTTTCTCGCAGTTACTTTTTAGCATTTTTATTTTATGTCTTTTAATTTTCATTAGCCATAGCTATGTATTGTAACTAAGTTAGTATCTAGGGTTGTGATGAATTTCAATATAACCGGTTTATAAGGGGTTAGATTATAGGTTGGGTAATTTAAAGATTTATTTATTGAGTCTTAATCTTAATGCTTTTTATTAACTGGCCATTAATAAAATTGATTAGGTAAACTTAAAATGAACTAGACATAGGGATTTTAAGTTTAAGACCTTAGACTCAATAACCCACGATCTTCCTTGAGGATAGATAACCCTTTTAATAGATTTCCTTACAGGATAGGAATATCCTGTCGGGCGGGGGTAGCCATAATTGGAACTTAATCTTAATGAATCTAGGTAATTTGGTTGACATAGACATATGGTTCAATTGGATTATACTAGGTATTGAAATTGACCATCGGAAGAGGCTTTTACATAAATTAGTGTTCCAGGTTAATAAATCAATATATTACCCAACTTTAAGATAACCACTTCATCTTCTAAATAATATTGGAATTAATCACAACCCTGGATAGTTTTTATAAATTTGGATTTTTCTCAACCTACTTTTAAGAAATTTTTTTTACTTGTTTTAAATTTAGAATCATCGTTATTTCAAATCAATCAATCAAACAACCTGTTAGATACTGGTAATCAGTTGGCCCCATAAATTAATAACAAAAAGGTTTTAAGTCCTCGTGGGATCGATACTTTTTTACTACTTGAACGATACGTGCGCTTGCGTTATACGTTGTGATTACGCCGGTCATAGTTCATCAAGGATGAATCTATACCAATAATATTCGAATACACAAGAATCGCGTAGGTCGGAGAGAGTCAGAAAATAACCTGGGGTATGGGTTTCTGATCTCACCTCATAAAGATGTCAATCTTATTGAGGAATACAAACTGACTACGTATGAGGAAGTGATACAAGGTATCGACTCCCTATTATGGCAAAGTGCCATGAAGTCTGAAATGGATTCCATCTATACCAACCAAATTTTGGATACTGGTTGATGTACCGGAAGGCATTGTGCCTATTGGTACTATATAAGTCTTCAAAGAAGACATACATGGAAGGCAACATACCAACGTATTAAGCTAGGCTTGTAGCGAAAAGGTATCGTTATCAACATTGTGTCGATTATGACGAAACCTTTTACTTGTTGCCATGGTTAAATCCATTTGGATAATGCTTGCTGATGCTGCATGTTTCATTTATGAAATATGGCAGTTGAATGCCAAAACCGCTTTCCTTAACGGAAACCTTTTGGAGGATGTTTACAACATCCTGGCGGCTTTTTCGTACCAAAACAAGCAAATAAGGTTTGCAGGTTATTCAATCCATCGATGGATTAAAGCAAGCATTAGGTTCAAGGAACTAAAGTTTTGATGTAATCATAATGGTGTATGATTTAATTCAAAACGAAAATGATTCTTGTGTATATAAGGAGGTTAGTGGGAGCGCACTGACAATGAATGTCCTAAGTAATGATGACATATCATTTCTTGGAAATGATATTCCCATAATATAATCGGTGAAAGCTTGGCTTTCATGAAAAATTCTCCGTAGAAATCTTGGGAGAGACAACCTTTATTCTAGGAATAAAGATCTACTGGGATAGATTTAAAGTTGTTGATACTCTCCGAGAACTCGTGCATTGAAAAATGTGTGCGACCTGGTGTCTCATACGCTTTGAGCATATGGAGTCACAATCAGGCCAATCCAAGTGATAGTCATTGGATTGATGTTAAGAACATCCTTGATTATCTTAGAGGAACTAAGGATGCTTTCTTATACTATGGAGAAAGAGAACTTGAATTGACTGGGTTCACTACTACAAGTTTCCAAACCGATAAACCGATTATGAGTCGTAACAACGGTACTATAAAGTTTGAATAACGGAACAGTGAGCTGGAAATCTTCCATGCAAGATACTATTACCGAATAAACAACAAAAGAGGAATATTTCTGCAGCTGAGGCAGCAATAGAAGCCATTTGGGTCGATAATAATCTAATTAGATTAGATATAGTTCTGTTAGCAGCTGAGCTAGGCTTCAACGCAGGCTAAATAATTAATGGTCTCATCAACGATCCAGATATATACTTCGATTATTCATCTGATTCGTTCGGATCATACATCGTGGCGATTTGATGATCGTATAAATCGCATCAGATGATAATCATATAAATCCGCTGACGAAAGCCTTTCCTCAGCAGAAATTTGAGCGAACCGTACATAGTTCGGGTGTAGGACACTCGAGTGACTGGCTATAGGCCAAGTGGGAGATTGTTGGACAGTTATGACTCATAGCGTCACTATATGTACAGATCATGGTGTTGTTGTACAAATTAACTATGTGACAAAGGAAATTGCTCTTTTATCATTTGTGATTAGATCACTAAGATGTATAAATGATAGAAGGTCCATATGATTAGTTCCGGATTGATAAGATATGAGACAGTATCAATCCACGAAGGTTTAATCATTAAATATCCCTAGTCAGAGTATTATCGAGAGTGGACATCGATAATGCGTAAAAGACTAGTATTACACTTGTGCGCGTTATGAGGGCATAACGACATAGTTCTCATATATTTGGGTATAGGATACTCATGCAAGTGTAATAGGAGGTTGTGTTTTACTGATGGTATGGAAAACAGCTTCGCTCTGGATAGACCCCTCAGAATTCCATTGGTAGTATGACTATATGTCTATAGAAGTCCGAATCAGGGTAGGTGTATTTGGTCTTAACCTGAGACTTGCACCGCTAATACTTGCGACAATCAATATACTTTGGTTTTGGTCGTCCTGGGCTTTAACAGGTTCAGTGTACGCCTCTTCTGGGTATATTGAGAATCGTAGTGTATTGGGTGTGATGTCAAAACGGAAGTATCACTCCAGTCATAGTGGAGATGATGATCACGTAGGATACGGTACTGGTGCTCTTATATACTGCAGTCATCGGGATAATATGACTAGGTCATGATTATCCGATTATAGAGACTAGTTACCAGAGATCTGATATGTGCTTCGTACGGGGCAGACACATTTCCAGCCCCAGGCCTTGCACGTGACATCCGATGCTGGATTGAAATACGCAATACTACGTATACTACGCCTGATATAGATCACTTATTCCTGTAAGGATATTTCTGGAGAATTGGGTAGGCATGGTGCTTTGCTAGAAGCCAACCTTGTCCTGTAAGTCGGTAAAAACATAGTACTAGATACGTACGTGTTCGGATAGTCCGATGACAGAATTTACTGCCAACATATCCGGGGATCTCATGGGTCACTTCCCGAAGATTCACCGATGACGTATGACTCGCACTTTATTAATCTGGGATTAATTAATGAGAGAGAAAATTAATCTGGGATTAATTACAGAGATATTTTATCCGGGATAAAATATTAATTAAAGAGAGAAAACAATTAATTTGGAATTAATCGATAAAATAATATATTCGATATATTATACGAAAATGGATTTCGACGCGGAATTAAATTTAGAATTTAATTCGGGTGAACGAGTTAATTTAGAATTAATTCGTTAGGGACTTGAATAGTGATTTTGCTAGGCATAATTATTTAATTACGTCGCAACGGAAAATTCGTTAATTTGGAATTAGCGAACTCGAGCCCGGGAGTGTTTGCGGGCGCACTCGCATTTCAAATTCAAATGCGGCCCACATGTCACATCAAACCTCAAATCACTTGTCACTTTGAGTGATGTGACAACTAGTCACTTTTGATTTGAGTGATTGATGTGAGTTATTGGATAAATTAAAGCCATTTACCATTTATCCAAATATTTGGTGTTTGAATTTATTTTTGTGTATTAGATACACATTTATCCAACAACCAAACACAACACACTTCTCTCATTCTCTTCTCTCCTCTCACGCCCAATGGGCTGTTTTTTCCTCTTCTGTTTTCTGCCAAAATGTCGAGAACACAAGGAGAACCAATGGTGATTTTTGTTGCAAAAATTACCAAGTGCTAGCACACTTCCGGAGTCTCGCGAAGGTGATAGGGAAACCCACCCGTGGGCATGGAATTCACAAGGCAAAGCTTGGAGCTGGAGGAGGACCATGGCCGAAATTGGAGGACAATTTTTCAGCTCAAAACCGTGAGCCCTAGGAGGGAAAAGCTTGAAGATTTTGTTCCTCGCATCGCTCAACCATTCACTGTAAGTATTCCACAACTTCTTTGAGTATTCACATGTTGTTTCTTGCTTATAAATGATCCTTGGGACCTTAGAGAAATCCAACACTGCGATGGACAATGATCTTGACTTTGGCCAACAAATCAAAGTCAATCTTGGATATTGAGAAAGAACCACTCAATGGAAGGAAAACGCTTAATATTAAAGTGAGGGTTTTTCGTAAATTGGCAACCAATTTATTATCTTTGATCAGGTCTCATCATACACGCTTAAACATGCATTCTAAAAGAATAATAAGGCGCGATAAAATTTAATAATGATATGCGTATGGATATATAATACAATTGTTCCTAGAAAAATTCTCTCTATTTCCTCTCTCCCGCTAACACTTTACATTCTTGTACACAATTACATAATACATAAATAAACCTCATTTACATTGAGGGGAATTGGTGAGAAGAGAAATACAAAGAGAATATGAGGTGAAAAGCTAGACACGCAGGTCCAATTTAATAAATACCATATTTACAATAATTTCCAAAATTGCCATCACTCAACTAATATCCATCTGAAATACATTATTCATGCAAATACATCCAAGTATTCACACAAAACATGTTGTCAATCAATCTAAACCAATTAATTAATCTTTAATTAATGACCATCCAATGTTCATACAATGATTTGATTTGCGCGAGTCCAACTCGTTAAAAAATAAATACTCAAAGTAAGTATTCTTGAATTATATCAAACTACAATTTTAAATCCAATTTAAATTGTATCTGATACTAATTCATGTTTAATTCCAAATTAAACAATTACAATTATCTTAGTGCCTTTTAGACTTGGATTCCAAATCCAATCTAAATGGGTCTCAAAGGCCCAATTAGTATCCAATACTATTTCAATCAAGTCCAATGGGCTTTTAATTAATTATTAGGCATGGGCTTTGGCCATTAAGGATCCAACCCAAAATGCCAATGCCCATTTAGGAATCACCCTTTGCCAAAAATCAATTTTGGCCCATTAGGCCCAATTAAATTATTTAAGGCCCAAAAGTCATACTTTGGACTTTATGGAAATGGTTTAGGCCCAATTGGATCAAACCCAATTGTCCAAAACCATACTTGGCCCAACCAAGCCCATTAGCCCAAATACAATAAATTAAATTAACATAATATTCCAAAATCACATTAATTCATTTAAAGTGTAATTAACACAATTAATTAATTAATCTAATATTTCCAAAACATTAACTAATCTAATTAATCATGCTTAACATTTCAATTCATGTCCAACACAAATTGAAGCAAAATCAATTCATCCAACATGCTTCATACTCACGACAATTGCATGAAAATAACATTCAATTTTGATTTCAATCCAATTAAATCAACAATTAACATTCATTTAATGCTTTAAACACATCCAATTGTCTAATTTTCAAAAAATCACCAAGAGCATATTCTATGGTACATTCGGCCATGCTTAAGGAATTGGGGAAATTTTGATCCAATCAATTTTCTCAAATCCAATGATGCACGAATATTATTTATCATCATCTAAACACAACCAAACAATCAATTTCGAATTTAGACATGCTCCAAGCAAAATCCCCAAATTCAAGTGTATAAACCCTAGATTCAAATCAAGTTTAGATGGGCTTATGATACCATTTTTAGTGTGTCCTACACATGCCAAAGATCTCTAAACAAGATTAAAGTGTGAATAAATCAAGATAAGTTGCAGAATTACTTACATTGAACAGATGAGGAATTTCAAACATTCCTTGGATGTAGAAGCTCCAAGCTTTGAAAATGAGTTCCAAACTCTTGTGTAAGTTTCCTTATCACCTTAAATCAACTCACAAAGTGCTAGCTTTAATGGAAAATTGAAACTAAATTTTCCAAAGGGAGAGAGGTAGAATCGGCCAAGCATGAAAGAAAATAGAGAATGAATAATAGTTCAAAGTTGGTTGTTGTGTGTTTATAAATGCCACATTTAATTAGCCAACTACTCACATCACATTTTGACAATTGATGTAAGTTGTGGGTCCCACCCAATTTTAAATTACAAATTCAAGTTGGCTTACACAACACACTTTGGGCCCGGGTTCGTTTAATCCGATTAAACGAATTTTCCGTTGCGACGTAATTAAATCCAATTTAATTAAATAATAATGCCTAGAAAAATTATTAAGATAGTCGTTTACGAATTAATTCCAAATTAATTCGTTCGCTTGAATTAAAATCCAATTTTAATTCCGTATTGAAATCCAATTTCAATTAATATATCCAATATAATATTTTAGCCCAAATAAATAAATTAAATAGAAAATTCCAATTTAACTATTAAGTTTATTTTACTAATTAATTCCAAATTAATTGCGTTCTCTCTTCTAGACGAATTTAATCCCAGATAAATTCTTGCCGTAATTAATCCCAGATTAATTTTCTCTCTTATAATTAATCCCAGATTAATTCTGTTCGAGTCAAATGTCATTGGTGAATCTTTGGGAAGTGACCCAAGAGATTCCTAGATATGTTGGCAGTAAATACGGTCATCATAATATCCAAACACGTGCGTACCCCATACCACATTCTCACCGATTTACAAGACATGGTTGGCTTCTAACAAAGTACCGTGCCTACCCAATTCTCCAGAAATATTCAACGAGGAATATATAATCTGTATCAGGCGTAGTATACAAAGTATTCGTAATACGATCCAGTATCATATGTCACATGCTAGGCCTAGGGCTGGCGTTGTGTCTGCCCCGTACGAAGTCTATATCGGATCTCGCGTAACTAGTCTCTGTAATCGGATAATCATGACCTAGTCATACTATCCCGATAGCTAAAGCATTTAAGAGTACTAGTACCGTATCATGCATGATCATCATCTCCATATGACTGAAGTGATACTCCCATCTTGACATCACACACGATACACTACAATTCTCAGTAAACCCAGTAGAGGCGCACACAGAACTTGTTAAAGCTCCGGACAACCAAAACCAAAGCAAACTGATTGTCGTAAGTATTAGCGATGCAAGTCTCAGGTTAAAGATCACATACACCTACCCTGATTCGGATTCCCATAGACACATAGTCATAATACTAATGAGACTCTGATGGGTCTATCCAGAGTGAAGCTGTTCCCGGTCCAACGGCTAACAAAACCTCTTATCACACTTGCATAAGTATCCAATACTTAAATATATGAGAACTATACCGTTAAGCTTCCATAACGCGCACAAGTGTAATACTAGTCTATTCCGCATTATCGATGTCCAGTCTCGATAATACTACAACTAGGGATCTTTAATGATTAAACCGTTCATGGATTAATATTGTCTCACAACTTATTAATCCGATTTAACCATAAGGACTTTTATCATTAATGATCCAAGTAATCCAATTACATAATGATAAAATAGCAATTTCCTTTTGTCACATAGTTAATTTATACAAAAATACCATGTCTTTTACAAATAGTGATGCTATGGGTCATAATTGTCCAACACCCACAACCTATAAAATCTCGATTGTGGACCTCGGCCGAAAAATGGCATTCACAATGCTCCCAATACTAGAAGCATATGGCAAGTTTAGACATCCTAACTCTCACTTCCTTAGTATGAGGTGTCATTTTCTTCGAAAGATGTATGTCGTATCGGAAAGGTACATTTGCTGTCTTACAGTTGGTAAGATCGTACCTTTCTAATATCTTATCTATATACGTCGATTGTGACAACCCTATAAGCCTCCTAACTCTATCCCGGTAGAGCCTTATACCTAGTATATATAGCTTCACCCATATCTTTCATGGAGAATGATAAGCGGAAAATATATCAATATTTACCGCCCTTTTTACTTAATATTTTATATAGTTTCTCGAGTTTTGTGAATTTTTGATGTGTTTTGTGTTTTGTGTTTTGTAGATAAATAAGATTTCAGGACTCAATGGAATCAAATCGGGGCTAAAACGATGAAAAACGGATGAAAAAGGGAAAAATAGGAAATTTATTGTTCATACGTTGCGACGCACAACATCCTCAGCGTCGCAAAGCGAAACCAATAATTCAGACGCCGAAACATCATCATATGCATCATCACGTACGTCATCACCGCGTCATCATGATGTCAGCATAATTATTGATTTTCCGACACTTGTACAGTACTGTAGCACGCATTACGATGCAGAAGACTTTACGCGTCGCGATGCGTGGTGTTTTTGGGAGCCTATAAATAGAGGCTGAAATCAAAGGAATTCTTTATACTTTCTTCTGGGGAATTTCCTTAGAATACTAAGAAGAGAGTATCTTATTTGTTTAATTTCAGTTTTCTTGTATTTAATTTTTATTTTAAGTAATAAATCTTTCTTTATTTTACTTAAAAGCATGAGTAGGTAACTTCTTTCTGCTGGGGTGAAGGTGAAACTTTTATTATTATAATTTAGATTTATCTCCCTTATTTTATAATATATAAATTATCTTAAAACCTGACTTGATTGGATACCGCCTTTATGGTCGGTTGGACTTAATTAAATTAATTTTAACCTGACTTAATTGGATACCGTCGTTATGGTCGGTTGGAATTAATTAAAATATGACTTAATCAGGATACCGCCTATACGGTCGGTTAGTAACATAATGCAAATTTATATATTATAATAAGAGAGATTTCTAGATTTGAAATAATAAAAGTGGATCCCCAAACCCCAGCATTTTATTTCATTATTGTAAATTTTACTTTTTTAATTTTTAATTAGTTGCGTGGTGTTTTATTTATTTATGTCTTTAATAGTTCCTAGATATGTGTCGTAACTAAATACATTATCTAGGGTGTGATGAATTCCAATATCAATGGTTTAATAAGTTGACTTTTCTTATGTCTTGTGAAATGTATTAGTTTATTTATTGAGTCTAGTTCTTAATGCTTCTTATTAATTGGCCACTAATATGATTGATTTGGTAAACTTAAAATGATCTTGACGAAGGGATTTTAGGTTTCAGCCATAGACTCAATAGCTCACGATCTCACATTCATCTTAGAGATTTCCTTCCAGGATAGACATATACCTGTCGGGCACGGGTAGTCATAATTAGAACTTAATCTTAATGAATTCAAAGTTTCTTAATTAACATAGACATGTAGGTAATTGGGTTACTTTCGGTGTTTGCATCTGACCATCGATAGAGGCTTTTGCATATCTTTGTGTTCAAGGTTAATAAACTGACATATTACACAAACATAAGATAATCACTTCTTCTTTAGAAGAATATTAGAAGGATTCACAACCTTAGATAGTTTCAAAATATTGATTTCTTTTAATTTACTTTTGCATTGCTTTATTTACTAGTTTCTAGTTAAAATCACCATCCAAACAACAATAAATTTTTAGATACTTGTAGAAATTTAAATTCAATAAATTAATAGCTTAGGTAATAAGTCCTCGTGAGATCGATACATTTTATACCACTTGAGCAATATATGCACTTGCGTTACGTGTGTGATACCACCGATCAAGTTTTTGGCGCCGTTGTCAGAGACTTATTTATCTTTTACTATTAATTTTGGGGTTAGATACTTTACTTGTGTCTAATTTATTTTTACTTATTATTTTTATTTTCTTGTGTTTCAGGTTCTTAAACACTACATGAGAAGAAGCAGAAGCTTTGAAATCCGTCCGCTTGACCCAGAAATTGAAAGAACTATCAGACAGTTGAGAAGGGAAAAGCGAGAAGATCAAGAAGCACTGATCAACATGAACAATCAATAACCTGAACCTTTGGAAGTTGCACCACCAATTCCTATTCGAGACAGAATAATTCTCGTGGTTGACGGCTTCATATCATGTATTGTTCATCCACCCCTACCAGCAAATACGTGTGACATCAAAACATGCATTCAGATGATAAATCAATCAGTTCAGTTCGGGGGAAGTGCAACTGAAGATTTTAATGCCCATATCAATAACTTCTTAGAAGTTTGTGGCACATTCAATTGTTGGACAATTATGACCCATAGAGTCACTATTTGTACAGATCATGATGTTGTTGTACAAATTAACTATGTGACAAAGGAGATTGCACTCTTATCATTTGTGATTAGATCACCTAGATATATAAATGATGAAAGGTCCCTATGATTTGTTCCTAGACAGAGAATGATATGAGACAGTATCAGTCCACAAAGGATAAATCGTTAAATATCCCTAGTCAGAGTATTATCGAGATTGGACATCGATAAATACGTAAAAGACTAGTATTACACTTGTGCGCGTTTGTGAGGGCACAACGGCATAATTCTCATATATTTGGGTATAGGATACTCATGCAAGTGTAGTAGGAGGTTGTGTTTCACCGATGGTACGGGAACAGCTTCGCTCTGGATAGACCCCCCGGGAATCCCATTGGTAGTATGACTATGTGTCTATGGGAGTCTGCAATCAGGGTAGGTGTATTTGGTCTTAACATGAGGCTTGCACCACTAATACATACGACAATCAATATACTTTAGTTGAGGTCGTCCAGGGCTTTAACCGGTTCTGTGTACGCCGATGCTGGGTATATTGGGAATCGTAGTGTGTTGGGTGTGATGTCAAGACGGAAGTGTCACTCCAGTCATATGGAGATGATGGTCACGTAGGATACGGAACTTGTTCTCTTAAATGCTCGAGCTATCGGGATATTATGACAAGGTCATGTATATCTGATTATAGAGACTAGTTACCAGACATCCAATATGTGCTTCGTACGGGGCGGGGCAGACACAATTCCAGCCCCAGGCCTTGCACGTGAACATCCGATACTGGACAGAAATACGCAATACTTCGGTATACTACGCTTGATATAGATCACATATTCCTATAAGGATATTTCTGGAGAATTGGGTAGGCATGACGCTTTGCTAGAAGCCAACCTTGTCTTGTAAATCGGTACAAACGTAGTACGAGGTACTTACGTGTTCGGATAGTCCGACGACCGTATTTACTGCCAACATATCCGGGGATCTCATGGGTCGCTTCCCAAAGATTCACCGATGATGTATGACTCGCACTTTAATTAATTGGGATTAATTAGAAGAGAGAGAAAATTAATCTAGGATTAATTGCGGAGATATTTTATCTGGGATAAAATATTAATTAAAGAGAGAGAACGATTAATTTGGAATTAATCGATAAAATAATATATTCGATATATTATGTGAAATTGGATTTCGACGCGGAATTAGAATTAGATTTTAATTCGGGCAAACGAATTAATTTAGAATTAATTCGTTAGCGACGTGAATAGTGATTTCGCTAGGCGTAATCATTTAATTACGACGCGACGGAAAATTCGTTAATTTGGAATTAGCGAACCCGATCCTGGGATTGTTTGCGAACGCATTCACATTTCGAATTAGAGTGCGGCACGCAAGTCAAATCAAGCGTCAAATCGCTAGTCGCATCAATCGTCAAATCACTTGTCACTTTGAGTGATGTGACATGACATGTTGTCACTTTATTAAAGTGACTTGATGTGAATAGTGAAAGATGTTGGAAATCATTAATAGGCTTTTTGCCTTTTGAGTTTTGAATTAAAAAGTAATGTATATCTTTTATTTAATTTACTTGGTAAATAAAAAAAATATATATATACAAAAGGTTTTTTCTCTCTCTCCAACCAAGTGTGGTTCACGGTTTTGGGAACCAATTTTTTCCCTCTCTTTTCTTCTTCTTCATCTCACGGCTTGGAGCCATTTTTGTTCTCCAATTTTCTGGTTTGACCGAATTTGTGAGAAGCAAAGGAAGAAGAGTAGTGCTAGCACACACATGGGTTATATTATGGTGATAGGGAAATGAATTTATGAGCTTGGATTTGTTATTGAAGCTTGAAGCTTAGAGCTTCAATGGTGGTCTTCCATGGCCGATTTTTGGAGCATCAAAACAGCCCCCCACCGAGCAGTCCCTGCTGTTTTTGGAGGTCAAAACCGAGCTTCAACAAGGAGCAAAATGGGTCTTGTTCTTCCTAGCATCAAACCATTCAATGTGAGTATGAATTTCGCCTTATTCCTTTGATGTATTCATGCAAATTTTATGCTTGATTTCATGATCTTGGGACCTAATATAAAAACTCAACAATGGTATCTTGAGCTTTGTCAAGCATGAAAAAACGTTAGGGTTAAAATTGGGTAATATCAATTGAAGCATGATTTGGTTGAATTGATTGATTAAGTATGCTTGTATATTGATGAATTGATGTAGTGAATGATCAATTTGAAGAAATTGTGTTTGGAACAAATTTCCCCAATTTTATGTGTTGGCCAAAATTGACAAATTTGGGTAAACTTGATTTTGAGCATGTTTAATGAAATTGGATGATTTAGAATGCTTAAAGTATGTTTAATTGAGGATTGATTGGATCAATTTGTTGAAAATTAGTTTGGAACAATTTTCCCCAAATTGCTTAGGTTGGCCGAATACAATAGCCCATAATGTCTTGGAATTTTTGATTTTTTGTTCATTGGATGACTTGGAAATCATTAGGGGATGTTGATTTTATGTTTGATTGGATTCAATTGGATTGGATTTGAATTTGGACACAAAATCCCCATTTGGCCGAGACTTTAGCATGTATATTTGGGTTTGATTTTGATCAAATTATGTTGGACATGATTCCATGATGTTAAGCATGATTAATTGGACAAATTTGGTGTTTTGGAAACTTTGATTTGGGTAATTAATAATGCTATGCACTTTGTTTAATTGAATTGTAAAATTGGATTTTGTAATTTAATTAAAATGGGCCTTAAAATTGGATTTGGGCTTTTAAGTTGTTAATTGGGTTTATTGGACTTTGTTGTACAAAGTTGGTTTAGGCCAAAATTGGTTGGATCCAATTAGGCCCAAAACCGCTTCCAAAAGGCCCAAATGCGACTAATGAACCTTTAATGTTTAATTGGGCCTAAATTAATTTTTGGGCTTATGGGGTAACTCCCGGATTGGATTTTGGTTATTCGGTTTGACCCGAGTTGACCAAAAGTCCACGCCTTGAAGAAATTAATTAAAAGCCCATTGGACTTTAATTAAATTAATATTGGATATTAATCGGGCTTTGAGACCCGTAACGATTAATTTGGAATTTAAGTCGTAAAGGTTTATTTAATAAAGTGTAATATTTAATTTGGAATTAAATAATGAATTAGAATTAAATGCGTATTAAATTGGATTTAATTATGTAATTTAATTTAATTCGTAGAAATTGTACTTTGAGTACGTGTTTGCAAAACGAGTTTGACTCGAACAAAATCAAATCGTTGTTTGAACATTGGATGATCACTAATTATCAGATTAATTAATTGGATTAGATTGATTGATAACATGCTTGTATGAATACATGGTTGTGATGCGTGAATAATGTATATCGGATGGATATTAGTCGGGTGGGACAATTTTGGAAATTGTAATAAATTTGATTTATTAATTGGACTCTGCGTGTCAGTCTTATCACCTCTATTCTCATTGTATTTCTCTTCTCACCTATTCCCCTCAATGTAAATGAGGTTTCTTTAGAAGTGTAGTGTAACGGGTAGAAGTAATACAAGTGCTAGCTGGAGAGAGAAAGAGAGAGATTTGATCTAGGATCAATGTAAAATGTCCATCCGCATATCATTATTATTTTATTTCATATGCGCTTTATTATGTGTTTAGAATGCATGTTTAAGGGTGTATGATGATGAGACCTTAACAAAGATAATAAATTGGTTGCCAATTTGCACGCGAAAAACCCTCGCTCAATATTAAGCGTCTTTCCTTCCATTGAGTGATTCTCACTCAAGATCCGAGACTGGCATTGGGTTGTTGGCCAAAGTCAAGCCCTTTGTCCGTCGAAGATGTGTTTGAATCACGAGAGTTTTGTTCCATATTTGTGTCATGTCCAAGTTGTGGTTTGTTGGCCAAAGTCAAGACCACTTCTTGTCCATCGACATTGATTACGAAGCTTTCCATGGTCAATGGGTCGCGCTTGACTGGGATCACTAAGTTTGTTGTGCCAAAGCCAAGGCTTAGTTGATTCAGAGGAAAAAGGTTAGGTAATACATTGGATGTATTGGCATATATAAGATATATGTTTCGGACTTAGACGTCCCCCTATCGGATCTAGGAATTGGATTGGATCCAATTGATCTTAGAGATCTACCTAGTTAATTATCATACAATTTGTTGGCCAAAGTCAAGATTGTGTGATATTTAACGGGATCCTAGCCCACTAGGAAACGCGGTTTCCCGAGTACTCGACAGAGGGTTAGAGGCTCGCCAAAAATAGTGGGAGCAAGAATTGAATTTGCAATACTCGTTCAATTACTCGCCATACGCGCTCATTTAAATTATTTCGTCGTAAGATTAAATGTTAGTTGGACTAATATTTAAATTGTTGTTTTAATTAACAGTTGGACTGTATTATAGTTGATTATATATAATTGGATTATATTAATCAATATATTTGAATTAATTAATTTCAGTTTACAGTTGATTTTATAATTGGATTATAGTAATCAATGTAATTGAGGTTAATTAATTTAGATTATATTTGATTATATAGTTGGACTATTATAATCATTATAATAAATAGTACCACAAATCGTTGATTAAATAGTTGGACTATTAGAATCAAGATATAAATGAAAGATTAGTGTTTAAGACATAATCCTGGGTGAAAATGTATTTAAACGACTTTAATTTTCAAATTGGGAATAAATTTCAGGATGGTCCTGGAAAAATAATAAGTTATTTTATTTGATAAAATAATATATTAAGCCTAAGTCTGGAGTTAAGCAAATAAGTGGAACATGATATTTGGAATATTCATGTAATGATAACTTTAGTGCTTAATCCATAATACTTGTCATATAGACTCCATAATTTCTTTATCAGAACTAAGGATTAGATTCTTAAAGTATGATATTGAAATTGAAGGATATTCAAAGATTAGATCTTAGAAGTACTTTTAAAATTGCAATAAATAATTCTTGGAGAATTAATGACTATTCTCAAGGAGACAAAGTCAAAATTGCAATTAGGCAAGTAGCGCAAGACGCACCTTACTTCAATATTCTAGAAACCCGAGGCTTGGCCAAAGGCGACCGGAATATTGAAAATGACAAAGGCAAAATCATTATAATCTTCTAGGAAGATAAAAGGACATATCCCAAGAAGGAATTGAAGACGAGTAAGGCTCTGACTTCAAAAATGATTGTCATAATTATGTTCACAGCTAGTATTAAAATTAGATTTTAGATACTTAGTGTGGTACATAAAATAATATATTGATGTTCAGAATCTGTTTTGAACAGGATACTGACTTCGATTGAGAATTATCTGCGAATTGGAAACGGGACGAAAGTCGCTGTTTTAACCGTAGATAGCCAAATTTAGGAACTACCCTCGGGTGTGTACCTAAATTTGGAAACTGTTATAATGTAACTGGTTTGACTAGAAACATTATCTTCATATCGCGTATAACCCGCTGCGGGTGTACCTTTATATTCTGAAACACTAAAGTGTTTCATTATATAAAGATGATATTGAGATAATCACATAAGATGTGAATAACACCATTTATATTTTGAATATAAATAATATCTCAAATATATAACATGACAAATAAATAGCTCAAATTGATTTGATCAGTTAAGAAACTTAATTGTGGCATAGTTGTCAGGGACACTATCAAACAAGACTCGTATATCCGCACTTTTGAAGAGCGGGTACCAGGACTAATTTGATTATATTCAAATAAAGTCTACGAATCTAGTTTATTGGGCAAAGTGCCTGAAACACATTTACTTGGTAAAAGTGTCAGTGCCACCAATCTGTTAGCCCTAGTTCATAGTGAAGCAAGTGGGCCCATGTCTAGCTAGGCTAGATATGGATATGAATATTTCGTGACCTTTACGGATGTGGCATCGCGTATAGTTATGTGTTTCTTTTGAAACACAAATCGGAAACTTTAAGTTTCGACACGAAATAGACAAACAGATCGGCTAAAGTATGAAACTGTCACGGTAAGACCGTAATGGAAAATACTTAAGCAATAAGTTTCTAGTATACTTGAAAGAGTATAGTATTCTTTCAAATGAGGACTCCTCCCGGAACACGTCAGTTTGACGGTGTGTCCGAATAGGATTAACCGAATTTTGTTAGACATAATAAGGTTAATCGCGAGTCGCTTTGAGCTACCATTTCCTTCAACGGATACGCTAAACAGTGCAAGAACTTATTTAGAATAAGGTTCCATAAATATCTGTTTGACAGATAACATATTAGATATGAACGGGAAGAAACCGAGTTTCTCATTCCTGTTAGATTTGGGATGCTAGGCATACGTTTGGATGATACCAAACAAGAACCCAATTGAATAAGTGCCAAATATAAGTTATCCTAGGGATACCATAAGTATTGTACTTATACACCTCACCAGAGAATAATTAGATTATTGCTCACCATGCGGTTTTCCTGATAGGAATACCGAAATGCAGTGGTAAGTGGGAGGATAGTATAACTCGATGAAAATCAGAGTAATACTGTTCAAGGCACTGAATCTTAATGGAACATAAATAGTTCATCAAGGATGAGACTATTACTATTAATCTTCGAATACACAAGAACCGCGTAGGTCGGAGAGAGTCAGAAAACAACCTGGGGTATGGGTTTCTGATCTCACCTCATAAAGATGTCTATCTTATTGAGGGATACCAACTGACTACGTATGAGGAAGTGATACAAGGTATCGACTCCCTATTATGGCAAAGTGCCATATAGTCCGAAACAGATTCCATGTATATCAACATATTTAGAACTAGTTGATGTACCACAAGGTATTGTGCCTAATGTACTTTATGAGTCTTCAAGGAAGACGTACATGGATGGCAACATACCAACGTACTAAGTTAGGCTTGTAGCGGAAAGGTATCGTTATCAACATTGTGTTGATTACGATTCAACCCTTTACATGTTGCCACGGTAGATCCATTTGGATAATGCTTGTTGTTCGATCCATGTTTGGATTAAAGCAAGCATTAGGTTCTTGGAACTATCGTTTTGATGTAATCATAATAGTTTATGATTTAATTCAAAACGAAAAGATTCTTGTGTATATAAGAGGGTTAGTGGGAGCGCACTGACAATGGCTGTCCTATAAAATAATGATAATAATATAAGTCATTTCATGGAAATGATATTCCCATAAAATAACTATCGGCGAAAGCTTGGCTTTCGAAATACTCTCCGAGAAACCGTACATTGAAAAATGTACGCGACCTGGTGTCTCATACGCTTTGAGCATATGGATTCACAAACAGGCCAATCCGAGTGAAAGTCACTGTATTGATGTTAAGAACATCCGTTAGTATCTTAGAGAACTAAGGATGCTGTCTTAGTCTATGGAAAAGGAGAACTTGAAGTGACTGGGATCACTGTAGCAAGTTTCCTATAACCGATAAAGACGACTAAAAGTCGCATAGGTACTATACAGTTTGAATAACGGTACAGTGAGCGGGAAATCTTCCAAGCAAGATACTGTTACCGAATAAACAACAAATGCGGGTTAATTGCAGCAGCTGAAGCAGCAATAGAAGCCATCTGGGTCAATAACAAATCTAATTAGATTAGATATAGTTCTGTTAGCAGCTGAGCTAGGCGTCAGCACAGGCTAAAGAATTATTGGTCTCATCAACGATCCAGATATATACTTCGATATTCATCTGATTCGTTCGGATCATACATCGTGGCGATGTGATGATCGAATAAATCGCATCAAGATGATAATCATATAATCCGCTGACGAAAGCTTTTCTCAGCAGTTTGAGCCAACCGTACATAGTTCGGGTGTCAGAGACTCGAGTGACTGGCTATAGGCCAAGTGGGAGATTGTTGGACAATTATGACCCATAGCGTCACTATTTGTACAGATCATGGTGTTGTTGTACAAATTAACTATGTGACAAAGGAGATTGCACTCTTATCATTTGTGATTAGATCACCTAGATATATAAATGATGAGAGGTCCCTATGATTTGTTCCTGGACAGAGAATGATATGAGACAGTATCAGTCCACGAAGGATAAATCATTAAATATCCCTAGTCATAGTATTATCGAGATTGGACATCGATAAATACGTAAAAGACTAGTATTACATTTGTGCGCGTTTGTGAGGGCACAATGGCATAGTTCTCATTTATTTGGGTATAGGATACTCATGCAAGTGTAGTAGGAGGTTGTGTTTCACCGATGGTACGGGAACAGCTTCGCTCTGGATAGACCCCCCGCGGAATCCCATTGGTAGTATGACTATGTGTCTATGGGAGTCTGCAATCAGGGTAGGTGTATTTGGTCTTAACCTGAGGCTTGCACCGCTAATACATACGACAATCAATATACTTTAGTTGAGGTCGTCCAGGGCTTTAACCGGTTCTGTGTACGCCGATGCTGGGTATATTGGGAATCGTAGTGTGTTGGGTGTGATGTCAAGACGGAAGTGTCACTCCAGTCATATGGAGATGATGGTCACGTAGGATACGGAACTTGTTCTCTTAAATGCTCGAGCTATCGGGATATTATGACAAGGTCATGTATATCCGATTATAGAGACTAGTTACCAGACATCCGATATGTGCTTCGTACGGGGCAGACACAATTCCAGCCCCAGGCCTTGCACGTGAACATCCGATACTGGACAGAAATACGCAATACTTCGGTATACTACGCTTGATATAGATCACATATTCCTATAAGGATATTTCCGGAGAATTGGGTAGGCATGACGCTTTGCTAGAAGCCAACCTTGTCTTGTAAATCGGTACAAACGTAGTACGAGGTACTTACGTGTTCGGATAGTCCGACGACCGTATTTACTGCCAACATATCCGGGGATCTCATGGGTCGCTTCCCAAAGATTCACCGATGATGTATGACTCGCACTTTAATTAATTTGGGATTAATTAGAAGAGAGAAAATTAATCTAGGATTAATTGCGGAGATATTTTATCTGGGATAAAATATTAATTAAAGAGAGAGAACGATTAATTTGGAATTAATCGATAAAATAATATATTCGATATATTATGTGAAATTGGATTTCGACGCGGAATTAGAATTAGATTTTAATTCGGGCAAACGAATTAATTTAGAATTAATTCGTTAGCGACGTGAATAGTGATTTGCTAGGCGTAATCATTTATTACGACGCGACGGAAAATTCGTTAATTTGGAATTAGCGAACCCGAGCCGGGATTGTTTGCGAGCGCATTCACATTTCGAATTAGAGTGCGGCACGCAAGTCAAATCAAGCGTCAAATCGCTAGTCGCATCAATCGTCAAATCACTTGTCACTTTGAGTGATGTGACATGACATGTTGTCACTTTATTAAAGTGACTTGATGTGAATAGTGAAAGATGTTGGAAATCATTAATAGGCTTTTTGCCTTTTGACTTTTGAATTAAAAAGTAATGTATATCTTTTATTTAATTACTTGGTAAATAAAATAAAATATATATATACAAAAGCTTTTTTCTCTCTCTCCAACCAAGTGTGGTTCATGGTTTTGGGAACCAATTTTTTCCCTCTCTTTTCTTCTTCTTCATCTCACGGCTTGGAGCCATTTTTGTTCTCCAATTTTCTGGTTTGACCGAATTTGTGAGAAGCAAAGGAAGAAGAGTAGTGCTAGCACACACATGGGTTATATTATGGTGATAGGGAAACAAATTTATGAGCTTGGATTTGTTATTGAAGCTTGAAGCTTGGAGCTTCAATGATGGTCTTCCATGGCCGATTTTTGGAGTATCAAAACAGCCCCCCACTGAGCAGTCCCTGCTGTTTTTGGAGGTCAAAACCGAGCTTCAACAAGGAGCAAAATGGGTCTTGTTCTTCCTAGCATCAAACCATTCAATGTGAGTATGAATTCCGCCTTATTCCTTTGATGTATTCATGCGAATTTTATGCTTGATTTCATGATCTTGGGACCTAATATAAAAACTCAACATCAATTATAACCGAGCAGCAGAAGAAGCAATGCGTATGCATGTGTTCCCATATTCTTTGAAACACAGAGCTAGGCTTGGCTCCATTCACTACCAGCAGGTTCCATCACAACTTGGAACAGTCTTGCCACCAAATTCCTTGCAAAATACTTTCCCCCAGCCAGAACAGCAAAATTGAGAAATGACATCACATTCTTTGTGCAACATGACTCAGAATCCCTTTGTGAAACATTGGAAAGATACAAAGAATTGCTCCGAAAATGTCCTCACCATGAGATTGTAAAGTGGATTCAAGTCCAAACCTTCTACAATAGACTTTCTGACTAAGGAGAACCATAATAGATGCTGCGGCTGGAGGAATATTAATGGCAAAAGGAAAAGATCAGGCCTGTGACTTAATTGAAGAAATGGCCAGCAACAATTCCTTGTGGCCAACAGAGAGGACCATGATCCATCAAATAGTAGGAATCCACGAAGTAGAAACCAACACAGCTGTGAATGCCAAGCTGGATCAGATATGCAAATATCTGGAAACTCTTAGCATACAGGTTAATGTTGGATTCTCAAGTTCACCATATGGAGGAACATCAGAGGCAGAATCTTACAACCAACATGATGAGACTGTGAACTATGTTAGTAATTTCAACAGACAGAAACAATCCATATTCCAATATCTACAACCCAGGTTGGAGGAATCATCCCGATTTCACATGGAGCAACACTTCGGGGCAAAGGAACAATCCACCACCAGGATTCCAATAGCAGAATAAAAGCCAGAAGTATGAAAAAGAACCAGAAATATTAGAAGTGATTGCCTAGATGAAAAAGTAAGAAGCCAAATATGATGCTATGTTTCAAAAACAAGCAGCATCATATGATGCTATGTTTTAAAACCAATCAGCTTCTATAAAGGCACTGGAAAATCAAATGGGACAACTGGCCAATACTCAGAGTTACAGACCGCAAGGTACCCTTCCTAGCAACATAGAACCAAATCCAAGGAACAGAGGGAATGAGTAATGCCAAGCCATCAATTTGAAAAGCGGTACTGAAATCAATAAAGATGTTGGAATCAAGGCATCTACTGAGGAAGTTCCAAAGAAAGCAGCTAAGTAGATCCACAGATGGAGGAAAAATAGGCAAAAGAAAATGATCGAGAAAGATTTACTCCACCTCCACCTTTTCCACAGCGTCTCCAGAAACACAAACTAGATAAACAATTTGTTCGATTCCTGGAGATATTCAAAAAGCTATATATCAATATTCCATGGGCAAAAGCGTTGGAAAAAATGCCCAGCTATGTCAAATTTATAAAATATATTCTTTCATGAAAGTGAAGATTGGGAGATTACGAGACGGTAACACTGATAGAAGAATACAGTGCTATCATTCAGAGGAAGCTCCCTCCAAAGTTAAAGTTACTTGGCAGTTTCACCATCCCTTGCACCGTAGGAGAACATTACTACGATAAGGCTTTGTATGATTTAGGTGATAGTATTAACTTGATGCCTTTGTCTATTTATAGGAAACTGCAGCTTGGAGAAGCAAAGCCCACCTCAGTCACTCTGTAACTTGCTGAAAAATCACTCACATTTCCGAGAGGTGTAGGGGAAGATGTATTGGTCAAAGTCGACAAATTCATTTTCCGAGAAAATTTCATTGTCCTTGACATAGAGGAAGACAAAGACGTACCCATCATCATTGGGAGACCATTCTTGGCTACAGGTCGAACCATTATTGATGTACAAAAAGGTGAACTAACCATGAGGGTATAAGACCAAGAAGTAACATTCAATGTTTTCAAAGTCATGAAATTTCGAAATGATGAAATAGATGAGAAATTTTTCAGACTTGATGTAATAGATAGTATCATCTAGAACACAGATGCAATACAACTTTCCACTGACAAACTTGAAGCATGCATCACCAACATGATTGACAGAGAATTAGATGATGATATTCTGGAATGTATCAACTATCTTGATAGAGCCTCTTGCTTCAGATCGACACCACATGTGGAAAGCTTGGAACTACCAAAAAAGAGTGAATCAAGCCCTCGATTGAAGAACCACCACAGCTGGAACTAAAGCCACTTCTGAACCATCTCAGATATGCATACTTTGAAAACTCTTTTGATTTACCTGTGATTATTTCTTCGTCACTAACATGGGTGCATGAAGATAAGTTATTGAGAGTGATACGTGAGCACAATAGAGCAATTGGCTAGACTATAGCAGATATTCAAGGCATCAGCCCATCATTTTACATGCACAAAATCCTGATGAATGACGAGTACAAAGACATAGTGGAGCATCAACGAAGGCTGAATCCAATCATGAAAGAAGTAGTAAAGAAATAAATCATCAAATGGTTGGATCTAGGTATCATTTATCCCATATTTGACAACACTTGGGTGAGTCCTATGCAATGCGTACCCAAAAAAAGAGGAATGACTGTAGTCACCAATGAAAAGAACGAGCTGATTCCAACAAGAACAGTGACTAGATGGAGAATGTGTATAGACTATAGGAAGGTGAACAAGGCAACACAGAATGATCATTTCCCACTACCATTCATTGACCATATGCTAGACAAACTAGCGGGGCATGATTTCTACTATTTTCTGGACAGATACTCAGGATACAATCAGATTTCCATCACCCTAGAAGATCAGGAGAAAACCACATTCACATGCTCGTATGGTACTTTTTCTTTCCGCATGATGCCATTTGGACTCTGTAATGCTCCTATCACATTTCAACGCTACATGATGGCCATCTTTTCAGACATGATAGAACAAAGCATGGAAGTCTTCATGGATGACTTCTCAGTATTTGGAGATTCGTTCAACCACTCATTGTAAAATCTGGAAAAAATGTTATAAAGATGTGAAGATAGAAATCTGGTACTCAACTAGGAGAAATGCCACTTCATGGTGCATAAAGGCATTGTCCTGGGACATGGGATCTCGCAGAAAGGAATTGAGGCAGACAAAGCAAAAATTGAGACGATAGAAAAAACTACCTCCACCATCATCCGTTAAAGGGATTCGAAGTTTTCTCGGTCATGCAAGATTTTACAGGAGATTCATCAAAGACTTCTCCAAGATTGCTAAGCCTCCGTGCAATCTACTGGAGACAGACGTGTCATTCCACTTTACCAAATTTCTTGAAACAAAAGCTGGTCTCTGCCCCCATCATAGTAGCACCAGATTGGATGCTTCCTTTTGAAGTGATGTGTGATGCTAGTGATTTTACTATAGGTGCAGTTTTGGGACAACATAAGGCAAAAGTTTTTCGCACCATTTACTGCGCCGGTAAAACTTTGAATGAAGTAAAACTCAACTACACAACAATTGAAAAAGATTTGCTCGCAGTTGTGCTTGCTTTTGATAAATTCCACTCTTATTTGTTGGGTCCCAAAGTGGTGGTCTACACAGATCATTCAACAATCAAATACCTGATCGCGAAGAAATATGCCAAGATCAGATTGATCCATTGGGTGCTTCTAATACAAGAATTTTATGTGGAGATCCGATACAGGAAGGGGATAGAAAATCAGGTGGCAGATCACTTGTCGAGGCTCGAAAATAGAGGTACAACTGGCAATAAATTGACAATCAAAGAAAATTTTCCAGATGAACAATTATTTGAAGTCAAGCAGTAGAAAGTCCTATGGTATGCTGACTATGTAAACTATATAGTATCGGGGAAATGACCTGTTGGAATGGACACATTAGCAACAGATGAAATTCTTCAAAGAAGTCATGCACTATGTCTTGGATGAGTTGTACCAATTCAAACATTGTGCATATCAATTATTGCGGCGTTGTGTACCACATGAGGAGGTTAATAGTGTCCTGCAACATTGTCACTCATCTCCATATGGCGAACACTTCAGCGGAGATAAAACTGCGGCCAAAGTCCTGCAATCAGGTTCGTTCTAGCCCTCATTGTTTAAAGATGGTCACTTATTCATTCTTCAATGTGATAGGTGTCAGAGGACGAGAAATATTTCGAAATGAAATGAATGACCACTCCAAAGAAATCTTGAAGTCGAAATATTTGATGTATGAGGGATTGACTTTATGGGACCCTCTGTTCCATCATATGGAAACCTGTACATTCTGGTTGCAGTAGACTACGTCTCCAAATGGGTTGAAACAACAACACTATCATCAAATGACTCCAAAGTTGTGTTAAAATTCCTCAAAAAGAATATTTTCACTCGCTTTGGAACACCTTGAGCGATCATCAGTGATGGTGGCACACACTTTTGTAACAGATACTTTGATGCACTTCTAGCCAAATACAGAGTTACTCACAAAGTTGCCATTGCTTACCATCCACAATCAAATGGTTAGGTTGAAGTCTCCAACAGAGAAATCATAAGATTCTTGGAGAGAACCGTTGGTTCAACAAGGAGGGGCTGGTATACAAAATTGGATGACATATTATGGGCCTACCAGACAACTTACAAGACACTTGGAATGTCCCCACATCGAATGGTGTTTGGGAAAACATGCCATCTGTCTGTGGAGCTCTAACATAAAGCGTACTGGACACTGAGAAAGCTAAATTTTGAACTACAAGCAGCATGAGAGAAATGGATCCACCAATTAAATGAATTGGAGGAATTTCGCCTCCATGCTTATGAGAATGCCAAACTGTACAAAGAAAAGACCAAGAAGTGGCATGATTAGAAAATAATGCGCAAACAACTGGAACCAGGACATCGAGTATTTTTATACAACACAAGATTGAAACTTTTCCCTGGCAAGCTGAAATAACGGTGGTCAGGTCAATTTGTGATCACCCAAGTTTTACCATATGGAGCCGTTGAGCTACATGACCCCAACTCCAATGATACATTCAAATTTAACAGCAAACGTGTCAAGCACTACTGGGGAGAATCCATCAAGCATAAAAAAGAGAGTCTCACAATGGAAGATCCAGCCTAACGTTTGAGCAGTCATGTCTAGCTGACGACGTTAAACTTAGCACTAGTAGGGAGGCAACCTATGCAATTTGTGTATATATTGATGATTTTGTGTGTTTTATTTTTGTGTGTTTAATTTTTATAGGAAAAGTCACAGACATGATGGAAGATGTTCTCGCAAAACTTCACAAGCATTTTCCTTCTCTCCCTCAAAATTCTCTGATGAAAGTATACAAGGCACGCATTGAAAGAATGAGGCTTCTCATGATCTAAGGTATTCCTAGTGATATTCGTTGGATAATTGAAGCACGAGTTCACTTGGCAGGTGAGTCATCTGACTCTTTTATTTCATTTCTGTCTGGTTTAGGAAAAAACACATATGTTAATAAAAGAAGAGCTAAAAGATTAGGTGTTTGTTATAAATGTGTACGTTGCCCATGCAATACTCATTGTCGTTCTTTAGGAATAATGTCTGATAACCGCGAAGATAAAATAATATTCATTAGGCATGAAATGAGTAAGGAGTCTTTATATGACATATCATCGACTCTTGAGATGCATCCCAGTGGATATGCTATCACGCAATTCACAATTTACATACACAGTTTCGAAAAAAAAGACAACAATTGAGTCTCGGGAATCTGACTTTAAAAGTCTATGTTTGCCAATTTATAAAAAACTTGGATGAGAAAGTTATCCCTGACCCATAGAGGTCATTCAAGCGGATTACTGGAGAAAGATTTGAGCCATAATCAAGGCTCCCTATTGTAGGCACTGTATTTTTGCATATAAGTCCCGATGATGAGTCTCGTACGGAGGCAATACTCTTTAGGTTGCGGAAGTCGCGGGAAATGAATGTCGGAAGCGGAAATTCAGAATAAGTGTGTCATCAGATTCAATTCACATGTTCACTGCTTTGATGTTCAAGCTGCATTCGTGAAAATGTTCGAACGTCAAGCAGATTGCGGGCGTTCATGTAGCGTTCGAATCGGCTTTTGAACGGTGTCGGTACTTCTGGTTTTGCTGCTAGCCTCACGCCCAAACCCAATTAGCCCACCAAAACCCACCCAAAAATAATTAAAATATTTAAAATACATGTCACAAATTAAATTAAACTAAGAGGTTAGACCTGAGGGCACCCTTCTTATTTATTCTCATCCTTTTTTGTTGTTTATTAGAATTCCTTCACATGAGAGTCGTTTGTTGATACATGTTATGGCCCTTGAATGGGTGGAATATGTATTCTCTTTTGTGGTATATTGGATGGAAACCCGGACGTAAATTCTGTAACCGAATCCGAATGGACGATATTGTGGTTTGCACTCGGGATATAATGCCACGTACCACTCAAGAAACTTTGAAATGCATGTTTCGTCTTGTTATTTAATTTCCGTTAATTTATTGCTTGTAATCCCGTCACCCATTTTCCACATGTAGTTGTCTTATTTATTTACGTATTGATAGTCATAATGCGCATGGGCTTGACTAAAGTGGATTAAAGGTCCTCTATCCGAGGGAAACGCCCAAAGGCTACCTTTATCACAATGTATTGCCGCGCCGGATGAGGCATGCTCGATTGAACATGAGATTTGTTCAATCGGACATCCAATATCCTATATCGTTTCTTTGTTATCCACTTATCATTGCTTGACGCGCATGTGCTCAACTAAGTTGGTTTAAAGGTCCTCCATTTTGAGGGATAAAAGGCCTAAGGGCTACCTTTACCACGACGTTTTGCCGCACCGGACGAAGTATGTTTGATTGAATGTGAGATATTTTTAATCGGAAATACGATGTCCCATATCATTGTCTTATTTATTTATATGCATTGTAATATAACGCGCATGGGCTAACTAAGTTGGTTTAAAGGTCCTCCATTTTGAGGGATAAAAGGCATAAGGGCTACCTTTCCCACGACGTTTTGCCGCGCTGGACGAAGTATGTTTGATTGAATGTGAGATATGTTTAATCGGACATACGATGTCCCATATCATTGTCTTATTTATTTATATGCATTGTAATATAACGCCCATGGGCTAACTAGGGTGGATTAAAGGTCCTTTATTCGAGGGAAATGCCTGAAGGCTACCTTTACCACGATGTTTTGCCGCGCCTTTTATTATGTCATTTACCCTTTGCATATCATTGCTTTATTTACGCATGCATTGCATTATTGTGCGCATGGGCTAACTAGGGTGGATTAAAGGTCCTCTATTCGAGGGAAATGCCTAAAGGCTACCTTTTCCATGATATTTTGCCGTGCCAGACGAGGTGCACCCGATTGAATGTTAAATGTGTTCCATCGGGCACACGAGGTTCTACATTGTGTATTTGTTTATCTATATATGTGTTTGTGTCATTTCAGATGCCATTTTGGGAATCTCATTCAAACATGTTTCCAAACACTACACGAACGTATGCATCCTGCCTCATTCCGTTCGAACGCGTTTACGAATGCTACATGAACGTATGCATTCTGTCTTATTTCCGTTCGAACGCGCCTCTGAATGCTACTCGAACGCTTGCATTCTGTTTACCGTTCGAACGCGTTTACGAATGCTACTCGAATGTGCATGCATTTCATTGTATGATGCATCAGGTCTCATCCCGTTCGAACATGTTATCAAACACTATATGAACGCGGACATTCTGTTTATCGTTCGAACGCATTATCAAACACTACTCGAACTCTTGCATTATGTTTACCATTCGAACGCGTTTATGAACGCTACACAAACACGCACACACTGGACAGATTCATTCATCATGTTTCATGCATATTTGTTCCCTTAGTCATTCCCTTCCCCGTCATATGCTTAGTTAGCTCTCTTTAAATAAACAATAACGGTAAACGGGCCTTTACCATTATTGTTTATTTATATTTTCCGCATTTATTTATTCGATATGCTCATGAGATTGTGCGCTCGCTTTTACTATTAATGCCTTTATAGTTGTTATTAGTTACATTATTGCACTCTATTTCTTAATACATTCATGAATTATGTATTTTGCCTTCATTTCTTTCATTTACGATTATTGGTGTGCAAACTTGCATGTTGCTTAAATAATCTGGTACGTATTGCATGAGATTTGGTTGTACTATTGCATAAATCCTTTCATTACAAGTGGCATAAGTAAGGGACCATTCCGAACCCAACGGTTTGAGGTATTCCTTTCCGAGGGGTGAGTGCGGCCTTAAATCATTTTCCCGGTTCACACCGGGTGGCGACTCCATTTTTATTTCTCCGGTTTAGTTCCCCAGCAGGCTATTCCGTACTCTCAACCGGGCCACGAGCCCGGGACACCGTCACCGATTTCTGTGTCCTACAGTCTGGCGACTCCACTGGGGATAGAGAATTGGCCCCGAAATAATGTCTTATAGTGATTGTGATTTGTGCTTTAGGTAACTGTGTCTATCGTGGGTTGAAGGGGTTTAATCAAAGGCATTATTAGAGCTAAGTAATGGTTTGGTTTCTTTCTTCATTCACTACCTTTCTATAAGGAAAAGCTGAAGGCACCTAAATAATCATTACTCGTAGCTTACTGTGATGGACTAATTTGGAGGACTTGTTGTTTATTCCTGTCACCAAGGCGATAAGAGCCTAAGAGGCCTGGGTATTTAAGAGAGTCCGCTCTACCCTCCCTTTGGGGAATCTTCAATATGAAATCCATATGACAGTCAGTGACATATCATAACTCGAGGCACGTACCGTAAGGTATAAAAAAGGTGCGCTCACTTGGTCGCTTGAACCCTTAAGTGGGGAGGCCTAGTTGTGGGTAATCCTTCGCCAACGAGAGCCTTTGTCTACACTCCCGCAAACCCACACGTAGACCGTAGTTGTATGACCAATAGAAACTATTTCCTTGTGCTTGTGTTTAGGGACCATCATCACTTGGATTCAGTTGGACTTCTTGTCAGAAATGCGAACTTGTTGGGCCATTTAAACTAGGATGAGTTCGTATCTTATGAAAATTGGGCTAAAAGTTTCTAAAATGCCGATGGGCCACTCTGTTGAAATTGTTTCCTTATGCTTATGCTTAGGACCATCATCATTTGGATTCAGTTGGACTTCTTGTCAGAAATGCAAACTTTTTGGGCCATTTAAACTGGGATGAGTTCGTATCTTATGACAATTGGCCTAAAAGTTTCTAAAATGCCGATGGGCCATCCTGTGTTTGGTCCCCTTATCATTTGAAGTTGTTTAGCCATGTTATCGTAAAGTTGTAAACCTGTTGGGCCTTTTCAACTGGGACAAGTTTTCACCTTGCAATAATGTGATTGAAGCTTTAAAATGACAAGAGGCCGACTTATATATTCCATGCATTGCACGCACACATGATGACTGAGAATTTTAAAAGACACCATAGATTCATGTTGGATTAGGAAAGAGGGAAGACTTATCAAAAGGCCGATAGCAAACATGAGTGAATCAGAGAACGAGGTATCCCGTATGAATCAGAGAACTGGTAAATTTAAAATAAACCTGATGAAGGAATTTTAGGTTTCAGCACGATCTCATCTTGGGGCATGCTGACCCTTAAGAAGATTTTCTTCTAGGATAGACATATACCTGTCAGGCGGGGGTAGCTGTAGGCACTGTATTTTTGCATATAAGTCCCGATGATGAGTCTCGTATGGAGACACTACCTCTTTAGATTATGGAAGCCGTGGGAAACGGACGTCGGAAGGGAAAATTCAAGAATTGACATCGTTGTTGGATTTAACTCGTTGGATTAGCTTCAGGTTCGCTTGTTGGACCTTCGTTTCAAAGCACACCCTTAGCCCAAAACCACACAAGATACACACCAAGCACATACCCCACTAAACCAAACATCCAAGCCCACCAAATGGACCAAAGTCACGCCTAAACAAGACCCAAAGTCACGCCCAACACCTCCCTAAATAACAAAAATCACATTAAACACATGCATAAATCAAGCCAAATCCACTTCCTAAATTAAATGAACCCCATGGATCCCTTTCCTAAATAAACCAAATCATATCCTTAACTAAAGAAGAATAAATCAAAATAAATCAAATCACTTCCCTAATTAAAAGATTTCCTTATCCCAGACTAATTTAAAAAGATATCCCATTAATGCACAAAGCCTTCTCCTTCTCAAACAAGGTAAACCTCACCCCCTTTACCTATAAAAAGAACCATTCACCACACATATAAACCCTAGAGCTCATAAACAATATTCTCACAGGAAACAATCAGAGCACATTCAAGCAAATCACAAGAAATTCTGCCCTTCATTGCACGCATACACTCCCCATTGGCCTTCACACTTTGCCATCCATAAGCCTTGCCCATTAACGCACCAAGCATCCAGCCCTCATTCCACGCACCTACTAACCTCACTCATAACCATTCACGCATTAGCCACAAAAAACTACTCACGTAAGCAGCTCTCTGACCTAGCACAATCAACGCACCAGACTCCACTCACTAGCCCCCTAACCAGTCAACAAAATCAGCGCCACATAGACCTTCATCCAGTAAACTTCACGCACATAACCTCCTCCACAAACAGCCCAAATAACCGCATATCATCACTCCAAACTGCACGCATAAAGAACCCAAATAGCTGCATATCATCACTCCAAACTGCACGCAAACTGCCCTCCCTACACTGCCCAAAAACCGAACACACAAACCCCCTTACTGCCCAGTTCAGCCGTACCATAAAACCCCCTAAACAGCCGCATATTAGACCCTTAAAACAGTCCAAAGACCGTAACCCTTAACCCTCCAAAAACCGCCAAAAACAGTCCCATATTACCTTAAAATGGTGACCAGAAAAGTACAACAGAAACAGTAGCGAAACGGAGTGAAAACAGCAGTGAAACAGCGAGGAAAAACATTGGATTAGTGAACCAGAAAAGTTACAGAACATCAACCCTTCCTACGGCCGTGTAACGCGCTTTCAAGAGACGACAAAAGAGGTTAGACCTGCATGCACATTTTTTACTTATTATCTTTCGTTTCTTTATTTATTTTAATATATTATCGCATGAGAGTCGTTTGTTGAGGCATGATGTGAATTCCGATGAACGGAATGCGTGTTCTCTTTTGTGGTATATCGGATGGAAACCCGGACTTAAATTCTGTAGCCGAATCCGAATAGACGGTAGTGCGGTTTGCACTCGGGATACAACGCCACGTACCACTTGAGAGACACACGTATTTCGTTTCATTCAACCATGTATTTGAGCATGATTAGGTTGCTAGTACGTTATTTATCTTTGTAAGCATGATTTAGTTTAGTATGTTATTTATCTTTAAGCATGATTTAGTTGTTTATTTTTAAGCATGATTAGTTATTTATTTTGCGTGTGGAATTTGTATTATATTTATGTTGTTATTTGTTTTCCGCATTATATGATTGAAGCATGTTCATGGGACTACCGTGTGTTATTGTGTGTTTACCGTGGTGATAACTATTTTTTCAAGCATGCAAACTTAGACAAAGGATTTATCTTTTAGATATAGGTTGTTCTTGAGCCTGTGCGTAGATTCAGTTAGTTTATTGCAAAATCACATTCCGAACCCAACGATTTGAGGTCTTCCATTGCGAGGGGTGAGTGCGGCCTTAAATCACATTTTCCCAATTCACACTGGGTAGCGACTCCATGTTATTTCTCCGGTTTAGTTCCCCGCGAGCTATTCCGTACTCCCAACTAGGCCGCGAGCCTAGAACAGCGTCGCCGATTTCTGTGTCCTACAGTCTGGCGACTCCACTGGGGATAGAGAATTGGCCCCGAAATAATGTCTTGTAATGTTTGTGATTTGTGCTTTAGTTAACCGTGTCTATAGTGGGTTGAAAGGGGTTTAATCGAAGGCATCATTAAGGCTAGGTAATGGTTTGGTGTCTTCCTTCATTCAATACCTTTCTATCAGGAAACGCTGTGAAGGCACCTAGATAATCATTCACTCGAAGCCTACTGTGATGGACTAATCTGGAGGACCCGTTGTTTATTCCTGTCACCAAGCGATAAGAGTCTAAGAGGCTTGGGTTTTTAAGAGAGTTCACTCCACCCTCCCTCTGGGGAATCTTCAATGAGAAATCCATTTGAAAGTCAGTCACGCATCATAACTCATTGGCACGTACCATAGTGTATAAAAAAGGTGCGCTCACTTGGTCTCTTGAACCCTTGAGTGGGGAGTCCTAGTTGTGGGCAATCTTTCGCTAGCAAGAGCCTTTGTCTACACTCTCGTAAACCCACAAGTGAACCGTAGTTGTATAATTAATAGAAATTATCTCTTTATGCTTGCGTTTATGACCATCGTCATTTGGATTCAGTTGGACTTTTTGTCATGAGGTATGGGCTTGTGGGGCCATTTAAACTGGGATGAGTCCGTTCTTTATGACAGTAGGGCCAAAAGTTTCTAAAATGCCAATGGGCCATCTTGTGTTTAGGCCTTTTATCATTTGAAGTTGTTTAGCCATGTTATCGCAAAAGTGTAAACATGTTGGGCCTTTTCAACTGGGACAAGTTTGCACCGCGCAATAGTATGATTGAATGCTTTAAAATGATAATGGGCCGACTTATATATTCCATGCATCGCACGCATCTCATGCATACATGCATCATGTTAACCCATGTGTCTTAAAAGCCATCGTAGATATCCGTTGGGTTAGAAAAAAAAGATTTGTCAAGAAGAGTTTAGCAAACATGGATATCAGGGAAAAGGAAATTGAGAAACAGAAAACCTTACGGCAAGGATAGAGAGACAATTTGATGGAATTCAGATGAAGTGTTTAAGAAAAGAAGAAGCTCGAAAGGCAATGGAAACAATACTGCCGGTGGATGTTGAGATACAGTCCATGCAGGTATTAGCAGAAGCAGAGTTACCTGAACAAGAACAGGCCTCGCAAAGATTTGAACAGTTGGTATTGCTTAATAAGAATATAATGAAGTCCTTACATCATATGCATTTATACCAGAAGAGGTTGGCGCGAGCATTCAACAAGAAGGTGCGTCCTACCAAAATCAGAAAGGGTGATCTGGTACTTAAGAAGTCAAAGCCGTCGACAACAGACCCGAGAGGAAAGTTCAGACCAAACTGGGAAGGACCCTACATCGTCCAGAAACTGATGGGAAATGGAGCAGTGAGACTGTCAGACTTGGAAGGGAATGAGTTCACCGAGCCGATCAATGTTGACAGATTGAAGCAATACTTTGCCTGAGGAAGAGAAGACTGAGCAGTCACAGAGAATTGGCAGAAGACCTAACCCGACGGGATAGAAAACTCATGCATGCATGCATACACGTAACCTACTTTGCATTCTTTTTTGTGTTTGTTTTGTTTTGTATTCACAGGTTTTCGAAGAAGAAAAAAAGGGAAAATGTCAAAGGTAAGCCAATCAGAAGCAGCAACAGTACAATGTTATCAGTTTCAGGAATGAATCAGCATTAGTTCAGGAATGAATTCCAGGGTTGAGGCCCATGTCAGTGTTAGTTTGGTGGATTAGTCCCAAGGTTGAGGCCTATATCAGTATCAGTTTTGGGAAGGAATCCCAGGGGGCGAAGCCCACATTATCAGTAGTCGAGAGGAAGAATTTCGGTGGAATGAAAAAAAAAATAGAGAGAAGTCCTCGATAGTGAAGCATATGTCCGGTGATGACATTGTTTGCTGTAAGGTGAAACCTTAGAAATGATAAGTACGAGAAGTGCTCTCATATGGTACTCTGAATATATTGATCTCGGCTAGACTCAACGAGCACTTGATTATGGGATCTCAACAGTAGAAGCCTGAGTGGTTGCCAAGATGACTATTTGAAGAGTTGATGGATCAGTGAATGACCGTTTGCCTAGATGTCCACCCTGGTATACTTATGATACGATACATGATATGGTTGGAAACAAAAGAAAAGGTCTCTGCAATGAAAAAAAAATGGACCGCCTATAATCGATAAGCGTGAAGCTACCCATGGGCGAGTATTAGGACCACCATGAGGAGAAATGATACCTTAAAGGGTAGGTGTGTCAAAGAAAGAAAAAGAAAGAAAGAAAAGAAAGAAAATAGAAAAAGAAAAAGAAAAAGAATGAAAAGAACGAAAAGAAAGAGACAAGAAAAGAAGAAGAATACCATATCATGTTGAGTATGACGAAGTAATAACAGAATGTGATTAAGACATCCAGGTTGGTTTGACCCACTGATCTGATTCTCCGAGACGAAATCATTGAGTTGGCTTACTTAAGGAATAAGCTGTGAAAGAGCCTTAACACACACACACTAGGAGTCTAGTTCAGATCACCTATTCAGACGATCGGATTTGAGTGTATCAAGTACTTTGAAGGTTCTCTGGTTTTGACATGAAGCATTCATTGAGGACGAAAATATGTTTAGCTATCAGGATTATCTCGTGAGAGACAGTACAATATGTTGAAATGAATCATCACATCACTAGTATCAGTCTTTCCGGGTATGGCACTCTGGGGGCGAGGCCCATATCATTATCAGTATTAGTCTTGCCAGGTATGGCACTCCTAGGGCGAGGCCAATATCAGTATCCGTTTGGGGCGAGGCCCATATCAGTATCATTTGGGACGAGGCCCCTATCGGTATCAGCATGAGGGCGAGGCCATATCAGTATCAGTTTGGGGGCGAGGCCCATATTAGTATCAGTTTGGGGCGAGGCCCATATCAGTATCAGTTTAGGGCGAGGCCCATATCAGTATCAGCATGGGGGTGAGGCCCATATCAGTATCAGCATGAGGGCGAGGCCCATATCAGTGTCAGTTTGGTGGCGAGGCCCATATCAGTATCAGCATGGGGGCGAGGCCCATATCAGTATCAGTTTGGGGCGAGGCCCATATCAGTATCAGTTTAGGGCGAGGCCCATATCAGTATCAGTCTAAGGGTGAAGCCCACATCAACATCAGTCCGGGGCGAGGCCCACATCAGTATCAGCTCAAGGTCGAGGGCCCACACATTCGTTGCAGTTCCAGGATGTGTCACAGGGTCGATGGCCCACTACATCATCAGTTATAGTTTCGGGATGCGTCACAAGGTCGAGGACCCGCTACATCATCAGTTTGGGGGTGAGGCCCACATTTTCAGCGGTATTGGGATGCGTCCTACGGTCGAGGCGCCCCCGTTGTCGATTGCAGTCCTGGGATGCGTCCCAGGGTCGATGGCCCACTGCATCATCTGTTGTAGTTCCGGGATGCGTCCCAGGGTCGATGGCCCACTACATCATCATTTTCAGGATGTGACTCAGGGTCGAGGGCCCACACATCAGTTACAGTTCCGGGATGCGTCCCAGGGCTGAGGGCCCACTGCATCATCAATTGTAGTTCCGGGATACGTCCTAGGGTCGAGGGCCCACTACATCATCACTTTCAGGATGTGACTCAGGGTCGAGGGCCCACACATCAGTTGCAGTTCCGGATACGTCCCAGGGTCGAGGGCCCACTGCATCATCAGTTGTAGTTCTGGGATGCGTCCCATGGTCGAGGACCCACTACATCATCAGTTTGAGGGCGAGGCCCACATTGTCAATGGTATTGGGAGGCGTCCCAGGGTTGAAGGCCTCCGTTGTCGGTTGTAGTTCCGGGATACGTCCCAGGGTCGAGGGACCACTGCATCATCAGTTGTAGTTCCGGGATGGGTCCCAGAGTCGAAGGCCCACTACATCATCACTTTCAGGATGTGACTCAGGGTCGAGGGCCCACACATCAGTTGCAGTTCCAGGATACGTCCCAGGGTCGAGGGCCCGCAGCAACAAAATCAACTCAACTCAACACAACAGGGAAATCAAGTGGCAGCTGGCGAGCCAGGTAAGTAAAAATGCATTGCACGTACTTTGATAGGATTGTCATTGTCATACACTCCACAAGTCCCATCAAAGTGGGGGCGACTGTAGGCACTGTATTTTTGCATATAAGTCCCGATGATGAGTCTCGTATGGAGACACTACCTCTTTAGATTGTGGAAGCCGCAGGAAACGGACGTCTGAAGGGAAAAGTCAAGAATTGACATCATTGTTGGATTTAACTGTTGGACAATTATGACCCATAGTGTCACTATTTGTACAGATCACGGTGTTGTTGTACAAATTAACTATGTGACAAAGGAGATTGCACTCTTATCATTTGTGATTAAATCACCTAGATATATAAATGATGAGAGGTCCCTATGATTTGTTCCTGGACGGAGAATGATATGAGACAGTATCATTCCACGAAGGATAAATCATTAAATATCCATAGTCAGAGCATTATCGAGATTGGACATCGATGAATGCGTAAAAGACTAGTATTACACTTGTACGCGTTGTGAGGGCACAACGACATAGTTCTCATATATTTGCGTATAGGATACTCATGCAAGTGTAATAGGAGGTTGTGTTTCACCGATGGTACGAGAAACAGCTTCGCTCTGGATAAGACCCCCTCGGAATTCCATTGGTAGTATGACTATGTGTTTATGGATGTCCGAAATCAGAGTAGTGTATTTGGTCTTAACCTGAGACTTGTACCGCTAATGCATACGATAATCAATATACTTTGGTTGAGGTCATCTAGTGCTTTAACCGGTTTCTGTGTACTCCAATTTTGGGTATATCGAGAGTCGTAGTGTGTTGGGTATGATGTCAAGACGGAAGTTTCACTCCAGTCATATGGAGTTGATGATCGCTCAGGGATTCAGAACTGGTTCTCTATATAAGGTTGCAACCGTCGGGATAATATGACTTGGTCATGATTATCCGATTTTAAAGAGACTAGTTGCTTGTAATCCGATATATGATTCGTACGGGGCAGACACTGTACCAGTCCCAGGCCTCGCATGTGATCATCCGATACTGGACAGATTTACGCAATACTATGTATACTACGCCTGATAATGATCCTTTATTCCTTTAAGGATATTTCCGGAGAATTGGGGAGACTTGGCGCATTGTTAGAAGCCAACCTTGTCGTACTTACGTGTTCGGATAGTCTGACGACCGAATTTACTGCCAACATATCCGGGGATCTCATGGGTCGCTTCCCAAAGATTCACCGATGACATATGACTCACACTTTTAATTAATCTGGGATTAATAAGATGAGAGAGAAAATTAATCTGGGATTAATTGTGGAGATATTTTATCTAGGATAAAATATCAATTAAAGAGAGATAACGATTAATTTGGAATTAATCGGTAAATTAATATATTCGATATATTAAACGAAATTAGATTTCGACGCGGAATTAAAATTAGATTTTAATTCGGGCGAACGAATTAATTTAGAATTAATTCGTTAGCTATATGAATAGTGATTTCGCTAGGCGTAATCATTTAATTACAATGCAACGGAAAATTCATTAATTTGGAATTTGCGAACACAAGCCCGAGATTATTTGCGAGCGCATTCACATTTCGAATTCGAGTGCGGCACGTCAAATCAAGCATCAAATCGCTAGTCGCATCAAACATCAAATCATTAGTCACTTTGAGTGATGTGACAAGCTAGTCACATTGATTGATTGAGTGATGTGACTTGATGGATGTTGATGGTGGAGTGTAATACACTCAAGTGTGATGGCATGATTGACATTTAATATATTAAATGTTTTGTATTTGTTTTTTGATTTTGGAAATGAATTAATTGATTATGGTAAATCAATTTAAGTGTATTGGATACACCATTTAGCCAACAACTCAACACAAACTCATCTCTCTCTTTTATTTCTTCTCTCTTCTCACGCCCTTAAGGGGCCAATTTTCTTCTGGTTAGGCAGTGAACTGTCGTGACTCAAGAGGAAGAAAAGGGAAGCAAAGTGGCGATTTTGTGGCAAAATTGGGAGTGCTAGCACACTACGGGATCATGCGAAGGTGATAGGGAAGTCTACCCATGATCCGAGAACCATTCGACGAAGCTTGGAGCTCCTCCAATGGCCGAACCAGTGGACTGCAAACTACTACTGCCGTGAGCAGTCCAGTGAGCAGAATTTCAGCTTTTGTTACCTCCGCGTCGCTCAACCGCTCGATGTAAGTATTCCGCGACTTTCTCGAATTGTATTCGCACTTGTTTCATGTTTGTTATTCGATCCTATGGACCTAGAAACTCTAACAATGGTATCAGAGCGAGTAAAAGCATGAAATACGAATAGGGCTTAAAATTTGGGTTAAAATGTGTTTGAGCATGATTTGTGAAATTGGATGAATGAATGTGTTTAAATGTGTTTTTTTTATGATTGATTTGATCAATTTGAAGAAATCTTGTTTGGAACAAATTTCCCCAATTTTTTTGAACTTGGCCGAAAATAATGCCCTATGTGTTCTTGGTGATTTTTTGTTTTTGATTCATTGGATGAGTTGGAATCAATCGGGAATGTGATTTAATGTCGATTGTGGATTTAATCAGATTGAAACCGAATCGAACTTAATTTTCCCTTCCATTGCCGAGAACAATAAGCATGTATGGGTTTGAATTTTGATTAATTTATGTTGGACACTAATTGATGTAGATAAGCATGATTAATTAGCCTAATTTGTGTTTTGGAAATAATGATTTGGGTGATTAATTATGTTTATACACTTTAGTTTAATTAAATGGGAAATTTGGAATTTTTGTGTTTAATTAAATGGGCTTGAATTTGTATTTGGGCTTAAATGTTGTTATTGGGCTTAATGGGCTTTGTTTTACAAAGTTAGGTTAAGGCAAATTGGATTGGATCCAATTGGGCCCAAAATAGCTTCCATAAAGCCCAAATACAACAAATGGACCTTTAAAGTTTAATTTGGCCTAATGGGCCAAGATTGATTTCTAGGCTTATGGGGTAACTCCCGGATTGGATTTTGGCTATTCGGTTTGACCCGAGTTGACCAAAAGTCCACGCCTCAAGAAATTAATTAAAAGCCATTGGACTTTAATTAAATTGACGTTGGACGTTAATCAGGCTTTGAAACCCGTTGCGATTAAATTTGGAATTTAAGTCGTAAATGATTATTATTAAAGTGTAATGTTTAATTTGGAATTAAATAGTGAATTAGAATTAAATACATTTTAAATTGGATTTAATGTTGTAGTTTAATTTAATTCGAGAATTCGTACTTTGAGTACTTATTCGCAAAACGAGTTTGACTCGAGCAAAATCAAATCGTTGTTTGAACATTGGATGATCACTAATTATTAGATTAATTAATTGATTAGATTGATTGATAACATGCTTGTGTGAATACATGGTTGCGATGCATGAATAATGTATATCGGATGGATATTAGATGGGTGGGGCAATTTTAGAAATTGTTGGAATAAATTTGATTTATTAATTGGACCTGCGTGTCCAGCCTTATCACCTCCTTATTCTTTATATTCTCTTCTCACCTATTCCCCTCAATGTAAATGAGGTTTCTTTAGAAGTGTAGTGTAACGGGTAGAAGAAATATTTGTGCTAGCTGGAAGAGAAAGAGAGAGATTTGATCTAGGATCATTGTGTAAAGTATCCATCCGCATATCATTATTATTATTCATATGCTCTTTATTATGTGTTTAGAATGCATGTTTAAGGGTGTATGATGATGAGACCTTAACAAAGATAATAAATTGGTTGCCAATTTGCACTCGAAAAACCCTCGCAAAATATTAAGCGTTTTTCCTTCCATTGAGTGATTCTCACTCAAGATCCGAGACTGGCATTGGCTTGTTGGCCAAAGTCAAGGCCTTTGTCCGTCGAGGATGTGTTTGAATCACGAAGGCTTTGTTACATGTTAGTTTCTTGTCCAAGTTGTGGTTTGTTGGCCAAAGTCAAGATCACTTCTTGTCCATCGACATTGATTACGAAGCTTTCCATGGTCAATGGGTCGCGCTTAACTGGGATCACTAAGTTTGTTGTGCCAAAGCCAAGGCTTAGTTACTTCAGAGGAAAAAGGTTAGGTAATACATTTGATGTATTGGCATATATAAGATATATGTTTCGGACTTGGATGTCCCCCTACCGGATCTAGGAATTGGATTGGATCCAATCGATCTTAGAGATCTACCTAGTTAATTATCATACAATTTGTTGGCCAAAGTCAAGATTGTGTGATATTTAACGGGATCCTAGCCCACTAGGAAATGCAGTTTCCCGAGTACTCGACAGAGGGTTAGAGGCTCGCCGAAAAATAGTGGGAGGCAAGAATTGAATTTACAATATTAGTTCAATTACTCGCCATACGCGCTCAAAACAAATATCATTCGTCAAATAAATTAAATGTTAGTTGGACTAATATTTAAAATGTTGTTTTAATAAATAGTTGGACTATATTCAAACTATTCATTCATAGTTGATTTTATAATTGGATTATAGTCATCAATATTATTGATTTTAATCTATTAAATTATAGTTGGTTAAATAGTTGGACTATTGTAATCATTATAATAAATAGTACCGATATCGTTGATTAAATAGTTGGACTATTAGAATCAAGATAAAATTGAAAGATTGACATTTAAAACATAATCCTGGGGAAAATGTATTTAAATGGTTTTAATTTTCAAATTGGGAATAAAATTTCAGGATGGTCCTGGAAAATAATAAGTTATTTTATTTGATAAAATTATATATTAGGCCTAAGCCATGAGTTAAGCAAACAGTAGAGCATAATCTTTGGAAGATTATGTGATGATAACTTTAATGCTTAATCCATTAAGCTTGTCACAGTAGACTCCTTAATTTCTGAATCAGAACTAAGGATTAGATCTTTAAAGTATGATAAAGAAATTGAAGGATCTTCAAAGATCTATTTTAGATTTTAGAAATACTAATATTGCAATAGTAAACTCTTGGAGAGTTAATGACTATTCTCAATGAGACAAAGTCAAAGTTTGCAATTAGGCAAGTAGCGCAAGTCGCACATTACTTAGATATTCTAGAAGGCCAAAGGCTTGGCCAAAGGCTTCTGGAGTGTTGAAATGGGCAAAGGCAAAATCATTATAATCTTTTAGAAAGATAAATGACATATCCCAAAATGTCTGACTAATTGTGGCAAACGGGATCGTGGATGCGTGACTGCCATTTGGACAAAGCAGACATGAAGGAATTGAAGAACGAGCAAGGCTCTGACTTCAAATATGTTTGTTAAGATTATGTTTACTACTAGTATTGAAATTGGATTTTAAATACTTAGTGTGGTACATAAATATATATTGATGTTCAGAATCTGCTATGAGCAGGATTAGGAAACTGTTATAATGTAATTAGTTTGACTAGATACATTATCTCTATAACAGTGTTTAACCCGCTGCGGGTGAACCTTTATATTCTAGAACACAAAAGTGTTTCATTATATAAAGATGATATTGAGATAAACACATTAGATGTGAATAACAACATTTATATTGTGAATATAAATAAATCTCAAACATATAACATGACAAACAAATAGCTCGAACTGATTTGATCAGATGAAACATATTGTGGCATTGTGGTCTGGGACACAATCAAATAAAACTCATATATCCGTACTTTTGAAGTGTGGGTACTAGGACACATTTGATTCCAATCAAATAAAGTCTACGAATCTAGTTTATTGGGCAATGTGCCTATAACACTATTTACTTGGTAAAAGTGTAAATGCCACCGATCTGTTAGCCCTAGTTCATAGTGAAGCAAGTGGGCCCATGTCTAGATAGGCTAGAGGTGGATATGAATATTTCGTGACCTTTACGGATGTGGCATCGCGTTATGGTTATGTATTTCTTTTGAAGAACACAAATCGGAAACTTTTACAGTTTCGACACGAAATAGACAAACAGATCGGCTAAAATATTAAATCATCACGGTTAGACCATGATGAAAACACTTAAGCAATAAGTTTCTAATATACTTGAAAGAGTATAGTATTCTTTCAAATGAGGACTCCTCCTGGAACACGTCAATTTGACGGTGTGTCCGAACTGAGTAACCGAATTTTGTTGGACATGATAAGGTTAATCATGAGTCGCTCTGAGCTACCATTTCCTTCAACGGATAAGCATAAACAGTGTAGAACTTATTTAGAATAAGGTTCCATAAAATCTGTTTGACAGATATCATATTAGATATGAACAGGAAAGAAACCGGGTTTCTCATTCCTGTAAATTTGGGAATGCTGGGCATATGTTTGGATGATACCAAACTAAAACCCAAATTGGATAAGTGCCAATTGTAGGTTATCCCAGGGATACCAAAGTATAATACTTATACAACTCACTAGAGAACAATTAGATTGTTGCTCACCATGCGGTTTTCCTAAGAGGAATACCGATATGCAGTGGTAAGTAGGAGGATAGTAAAACTCGATGAAAATCGGAGTAATACTGTCCAGGCATCGAATCCTAATGGAACACAAATAGTTCATCAAGGATGAAACTATTACCATTAATCTTCGTATACACAAGAACCGTGTAGTCGGAGAGAGTCAGAAAATAACCTGGGGTATGGGTTTCTGATCTCACCTCATAAAGATGTCTATCTTTTTTAGGAATACCAACTGACTACGTATGAGGAAGTGATACAAGGTATCGACTCCCTATTATGACAAAGTGTCATGAGTTCGAAATGGATTCCATGTATATCAACTATGTTTGGATACTAGTTGATGTACCGTAAGCCATTGTGCCTATTGGTACTGTATAAGTCTTCAAGGAAGACGTACATGGATGGCAACATACCAACGTATAAAGCTAGGCTTTTAGCGGAAAGGTATCGTTATCAACATTATGTTGATTTCGATTCAACCTTTTACTATTGCCACGGTAAATCCATTTGGATAATGCTTGCTAATGCTGCATGTTACATTTATGAAATATGACAGCTTAACGGGAAAATCGCTTTCCTGAAAAGGAAACCTTTTGGAGGATGTTTACAACATCCTGTCGGTTTTGTCGTAACATAACTAGCAAACAAGGTTTACAGGTTATTTGATCCATGTTTGGATTGAAGCAAGCATATGTTCTTGGAATTATCGTTTTTGATGTAATCATAATGGTTTATGATTTAATTGAAAACAAAAATGATTCTTGTGTATATAAAGAGGGTTAGTGGGAGCGCACTAACAGTGGTTGTCCTATAAAAATAATGATAATATTTCATTTCTTGGAAATGATATTCCCATGCAAAGTAACAATCGGTGAAAGCTTGGCTTTCGAAAACCCTCCGAGAACTCGTACATTGAAAAATGTACGCGACCTGGTGTCTCATACGCTTTGAGCATATGGACTCACAAAAAGGCCAATCCGAGTGATAGTCACTGGATTGAAGTTAAGAACATTCGTTAGTAACTTAGAGAACTAAGGATGCTGTCTTAATCAGTGGAGAAGGAGAACTTGAAGTGACTGGGATCACTGTAGCAAGTTTCCTAAACCGATAAAGACGACTAAATGTCACAAACGTTACTACAAAGTTTGAATAATGGAACAGTGAGCTGGAAATCTTCCAAGCAAGATACTGTTACCGAATAAACAACAAATGCGGGTTATTACTGCAGCTGAGGCAGCAATGGAAGCCTTCTGGGTCGATAAATAAATCTAATTAGATTAGATATAATTCTGTTAGCAGCTGAGCTAGGCTTAACCACAGGCTAAAGAATTAATGGTCTCATCAACGATCCAGATATATACTTCGATATTCATCTGATTTATTCAGATCATACATCGTGGTGATTGTTGGGGTTGGTGCTCAGAGCGCCAATCCGGGCCGTATTTATGTCTGATTCATGAATACGAACATCCCCTTATTCCATAAAATTACTTATTTATGGTTGCACCTCTTGTTCTTATATACGTAT